>VXAV01010931.1:377235-390826 GCA_013399715.1 Alectura lathami | reverse complement strand
TGTGCTTACGGATATACCGGATTGCTGGGGAGCTTTTTTTTTTGGATGGGAGACAAAAGCAACACAGGGAATAGAGTGGCTGTTGCTCCCCCTGAAACAGAAGTGGCTGGCAGAGAAGACGACAGAACAGATTGTACAGTAGTACCTTTCGTTTCCACTGTTTTCTTCCCAAATCCAGATAGCATGGGCTTTTAAAGGGTTGATTAGTAGTGTTGTTCACTGCAACAGGCAAAGCAGCATGCATACAGATTTGTGTGCAAGCAAGGGGAAAACTCACTGTGCCCACCTCAGAGCCTCCTTTCCTCAGACCATCCTTGACTAAGCACATTAAGGGCACAGATGCCTACTAACTTTGTAAAGAGTCAAAGCTGAGGACACCCCGTCTCCAAGTTAAGTGTTGCCACTGTCGGATGGAGACAGCCACTGACCAGAGGTAACCAGAGTAACCTCGCTGCAAAACAGCCAGGAAAACACATCACACAGCTGCTTGTTCAGAGTGCCAGCACATAAGCCCCCTGGGGAGACCAGGGATGACACGAGCATACAGGAACTGAGTACAGGCCAGAACCACCATAAAGAAAAGACTGGCAGCATGTGGCCAAGAGAAACAAGAGCATCAACATTTTCAGGGGCAGCAGCTGTACTATTTGGGCCAGCCAATATCATTTAACAGACACCATTGGGAAAGATAATTGTGAAGTTGGGAACTGGTTGGTTTTCAGTATGCTTCCTCTCATGACTTTGATTCTTCTACAGTCCATTTTGTCAGGACTGTTGGTCTGATCTATCAATTCTCAAGTTTGCTATTTCTGTAAATTTTATAACAGACTACCAACTTTGCTTTAAGGAGAAATGTACCTGTTTATAAAGCAGACTCACAACATTTTTAATGTTACACAAAAAAAAAAAAAGCATATCCAGAGTCCACAGCTACTGCTGCCTTAGCTGGCAAGTTGAAACATTTTTAATATCTACATTTTAAAAATAATAATTAAAAAATCCCATGCAATTATAAAGAATAGACAGCAGAACTACTCAGCAGAACAAAGAAGGACAAAACAAAGTATTATTTTATTTACTTAATTTACTTTGAAGTTATAAAGGAATCTGATATAAAAGTTCAGGATAGTGAAAGGCCGCCTGAATATAACAGCTTGCTGGTGCTGACTGTGATACGTAGAAAAACTGAACTTTCATACATTCGTATATGAGATAAGAAGGAGTAAGTTACTCAGATATGCAAACCCATCACCATGGCAAAACTATCAGTTTAGGAAACAAAGGGTGTTCTTTTCAAACTTCTATGAAAAACTTCAGCAATGTGTTGATAAAATTAAAGGATGCTGACTTCCTTTCTTGTTCAGACTAGAAGCTGGTAGGCACATGACAATGTTATTTCTATTCAAAATCTGCCTTTCTTACAATATGTGGCTTTGTTTTGGGTCACAAGCATGAAACAGGTACCAGGATAAAACTGCCGCAAGATCCAAAGCTAAAGACAAATAAAAGCTCCAGACATGCTATCTGAACCCTTATGACTGTGGTCTCTGGAATGTACCACAAATCAAATTTGAGGAGCACAAAGTCCAACCAGCAATATTACGCTGCACCGAAAATCAACCAGCCCACTCTGTAACTGTACCTGTGGCTGAAGTTAAAACATGTCCCCAACAGAATTGCTTTACAGACATCATAGAAGTAGTTTACTTAATGTCTATAAAATATTCTTGAAAAACATGTCTCAGCCTGTCCCCCTACGGGGGCTGAGACAGGTTGAGAGAGTTGGGATTGTTCAGAGAGTTAGGGTTGTTCAGCCTGCGAAGAGAAGGCTCTGGGGGGGACTTCTAGCAGCCTTCCAGTACCTGAAGGGGGCCTGCAGGAGAGCTGGGGATGTCCCCTCCCTGGAAGTGTGCTAAATCCTTCAAATTTAAGTCAATATTATTCAAGCAAACAAAAAAAATATATATATAGAAGTGTAGATTTTCCCCCCAAATCCCCCCCTTTTTATTGCACATTGGTGTTAAGAGACACATCTGTTTTTTCCTGTATAAAAAGTACAGAGGACTCTTGGAGAATGCCATGCCTCAGTCCAGGCTTTTGTTCACACAGACATCTTCTGACATGAATGAGTTCATGTTTCCAGATGGAACTAGGTGGACACTCAGTGTTAACACTGCTCAAAGATCAGCTATTTCTGATACACAGGTTGGTTACAGAGAAAAAGTGGCTCAGACTACACTAGCACATGCATATCTTATTCCAGCATTCAGTGGGCACATTTATGCTGTGCAGCATAGCATGTAGGTATGCAAGTCGGCTCTGAGCTTTCTGGGATGCCAGAAGCAACCTTACTGTACAGGTTAATTTAGCCTGCTTCTCAGCTGTGCAGGGCTCCATGCTGCTACAGCAAGGTTACTTCCAGTTCACTTAGTGCTAGTCCAGGGATCTTGCAGTTTCCTACCTTTTACAGTATGTAGGGCAAACATACCTTCTGCTCCAACACCGTAGTGTGAAGACTGTTTTGCAGTACATTTACAGTCACTCAAAGCAGACTGGCTGAAAGCCTGAAAATCTCATAAAGCAATCTTTGAAGCAGAGATTATTTTAGACTGCAGCAGCATTCCCGAAGACTTTTCAGCAACACTTGTCTTCGCTGAAATAACAGCCTGCATTTACTGAATCCTCTATAAATTACTCCATACTAGCAGTATTGCCATAATATTCATTTTCACAATCTGTAAACAGTGCCTACTCCTATGTAACACAAAGACAGTGAAAACTCAGGCCTCTAATAGTTTTCTGTCTCTGAGCAACTAGCCTCTCCAGACTGGTGCTGTACAAGATCAGATTTCTTCAGCAAAGCACGACTGAAATCCAAACCCTAGGTTTGCACTCTAGCCTTTAAAATTGAAAGTTTACTTCAAGAAAAGCACTGTTGAAGGATTAGGTTGAAACTGAAATTCAGGAAACTGAAACAATGTCAGCTGTGAAAAAGCATGCATTTTTCCCCACTGAAAAGGAACAGTACACTCAGTTCTTATACCACTTCTTAGAAACAATCTATGAGAACCCCATGAAGCATTTGGCAAGTTCTTTCAATGTATGCAAGTGACTGATCTCAAGAATGCCCTGAATAGCATGTCAAACCCGATTTTTTCTTTTTCTGTAAGAGAGAGAAGCAAACAATTGCAAATCCTAACAGTCAACACACAGAGATGAAAAAACTCAGCCAGTGTGCCTCAATCATAAACAATGAGACAAAGAAGTGGGGTGGTCTGGGATACTGGAAGGTGCAAAGGATGCAAGTCACAACCACTCTGCTGGCAGATGAACAGCTAGCAGCACCCTGTGTGTGACACTGAGTTTCATCACAATTGTCACAACATTTTCAGCTTTTCCCACAGTCGTTGAAAAAACATGATTAAGAAAGAATCTCTGCATTGATCTTCCACGTGGTTTAAGATAAAAACTTAAGAAATCCAACTTGATTAACACTGAAATATCATTAAGGTGAAAGACAAATAAATAAAAGCAAACACAAATTTTAGTTAAGCTTTTTCAGTTATTCTTGAGCAGTTTGCAGGGTTTCATACAGCTCTGGCTGCACAGAGACTTTGAAGCTCTAAAAGTAGCAGGCGTTTCTCATCAGTATAATGAGCTCTGAGGAACCTTGCATGTCTTAAGTGATACAAGCCATCCGAAGCATCATTAGAATTGTATCTTAGTCACATTCTGATGGAGGCAGAGGAAGCGAAGCTGCTTGCCACGCACTTGGGATCGGAGCAGAACAAATCTTACAGAAGACAGCTCATTGGTTTAAATATATACAGAGAGATCTAGTCAGAACCAACTTGGGAAATCCGCAGATAGATATCAGCCAATATCACTTGGTTTGGCTGTGAAAAATTGCACAGCTCTTAATTCTATGCCACTTGTAAAGGTCTTTGTACAGTTTCAATGCAAGTACAGTCAATAGCTATTTTCTAAAATAGTGTTCTGATGCTGAAACAATGTATGGCAGAAAATATGGCTGTAAAAGCACAGAGAGTGGACATATGCCTTGATGAAGGACCAGATGATATGGTTTAACATTTGATTTTCCTCCCAGGGCAGCCCCACTTGCTTAATGGAAAGGAATGTATGCCTTACCATCAAGTCTATTGATTATCTTGTTCCTTTATATTTTGCAAAAGAAAAAGCATTCAAGATTAAAGAGTGTAGTCGACAGGCCAGTGCATTATATTTTGAAAGACTAACAAGTTGATCATATGTAACATCTGTATTTCACTTTTTGTTCTTTGTGATAAATCATAGAATTATCTGAGTTGGAAGGGACCTTTAAAAGGCCACCCAGTCCAACTCCCCTGCAGTGAACAGGGACACCTACAGCTGGATCAGGTTGCTCACAGCCCTGTCCAGACTGACCCTGAAGGTCTCCAGGGATGGGGCATCCACCACCTCTCTGGGCAACCTGTGCCAGTGCTTCACCACCCTTAGCGTAGAAAATATTTTCCTTATATCCAGGCTAAATCTCCCCTCTCTCAGTTTGAAACTGAGAATTCCTTCGTATTGAACTATTGATGACCTTGCTTCAGGCCTTTACACGAACAGTGCCAGCCCAGTGAAATCAGTCTGAGAATATCCCTCACTCCTGTGGTGCTGCTCCTCCTTCCAAGGTGAGCAAAACTCTGCAGTCAGATTAAAGCAATCATGAGAGATATTCTCAAAAACCTTGCTGTGCACACAAAATGTGTACTGTTCCTATATATAGTGTCATGCTTAATACTACCTCTTTGAAAGAGGGGAGAAAAATTAAAGCTAAGTTGTTTCATTTTCTACTTTTGTGTAACATAACATTCTTCTGCTTCACAGCAACACATACTGACAAAATCTGTATTTAAAAGCCCTACTCTATTTATTGAACATTACTGAAATAGATTTATGATGAACAGAAAATGGCAATAAATGGTAACAACAAAAAAATAGACTGAAGAAAAAAAATTAGACAACTCTGATGAATTTGAAGAGAATTTTTGCACCCGAATCTTAAAACTAATATTAATCTTACCTTTTGCCACAAATCACTTATCTGATTTGTTTATATGCTGACATAAACTTATTAATTTCCTTATATTTATATATATACACAGTAGGAGGAATAAAAATCTTAAATTAAAATAGGATTGTTTAATATTTATCTTAAAAGTCTCAGCATACATTCAACTTTTTTTTTTTTTTTTTAAATGAGGTACAAGAGAGGAAAAAAAACTTTTTAAATATCCTCAAGAATTAAAATTCAAATTCAGGTACAGTAATAAATTTGACAATGTACTGCAGTGCTCATCAGATGACCAGAAAGTTCCCAAGAAAAATAGACACCTTTCACAGACAACAAAAAGGCTATGAATGGCAGAAGACAGAGAAGCTCATGAGTACAGCTTTCATTGCTAGATAAAGATCCCAGCTTTTGGGTGCCTTTATTTCAAATTATTTCTCTCCATAAAATCAGTAAAGCTTTTCACATTCTATACTTAGTGACTAAAAGGTCCAAAATAATCAGTAAGATATAACTTCTGATATGCTTCCAATCATGTTCCAAATGGCCTGTGTCTTCATAGCAAGTTTTAAGATTTTTACATATCTAAATTTGCATTTAAATAAACATTTATTATTCAAGATAGAGAGACTCTTTTGAGATACTGCAATATTTTGTTAGTTGAACATATTATACGTTTTACACAAAATGCAAAATTTCTTAATGATTTAGAAGAATGGGTTTTGGCCAAAGGCATGTAGCTGTTGCTGTGTATTAATGTGCCAATCATTTATTAATATCAAGTCAATAAATACATGATTTCAAGCAGTTCTGCTGGTCTCTTACTGTATAATAAATTCAACATTTTTTGTTAAAACAATGTATTTAGCTTCATTAAATATGCTTTTAAAAGGTGTGAGAATCTTTTCGGACCAAAAGCCAGCCAATTCTGCAGTACTAAATTGGGGGAAACACATATCTTTGGGATGTCTTTAAGGAGAAACTTTTCATCAGAATACCTCTCCCAAACAAACAAACAAAAAAAAAGAATCCAAAACCAGACAGACACAACTAAAAAAGTCAACAATAACAACAAAACTACCATCACCAACAACGTACATTAAGCCCCTGTATGGAAGGAGATTCGAAAAGTCATCTGCTCCATTATCCAGCCACAGGAAGTCAATCCCATTTTGTCAAAAGACAAAAAGTAGCACTGGAAACAGATACACAATCAGATTTTCCAACTGATAATTGGATAAACATGAAAAACCCAATAGACAATTTGTATATGAAGACCTTGTTTCTAGGCTAAATGATCCCAGTTTATTCAATCTTTCCTCTTTTATCATACTCTGACCAATACCAACTCTCCATCCAGCTAGCACACTTTTTTGAAGTACTGTGCCCAGCACTGGGTACTGTACACCAACAAATCCTTCCTAGACTCTCATAATCATAACCAATTAGGAATCACACAAACTCCAGTAATTACTATTCATTAGGAAGCCATGGGGAGGAAGCAGTACATTAAAAATAAATATTTTTTTTTTAAAAAAATCAACAAAACAAAACAAAAAAGAAACCTACACAGAATCAGGCATGATTTTAGTGTTAGTAACAGACTTGTCAATTCACTGAAGAAGCCTAGAGAAGCTATGTTCCCTTCAGGCTCTTTGAAAAGTAGATAGAAATTTGAGAATTCTGGGAAGTTAGAAGTATTTTAAATGACTTTCCCCCAAAAAACCCTATGCTGTAATTGAAAATACTGATTTTCAGTGTAACCCATAATCAGGAATTCAGATGTGCAAGCTCTGTCAGAAATGACAAGACATGCACACAGTGACAGCCAAGATACCAGCACACGCTGTGTCAATGCACAGCTGTGATGTTGAAAAGCCCTATCTCACTTTATGCAACTTAGTTGGGAATATTTTGCTTAAAGAATAAGCCATTACAAATTTGAGAGAAAACTGATAGATGTTTTTGCTATGTAAACACACAATTTTGACAAACTTTTCCTTTTTATATTTAGCCTGATTTGAAATTAATTATTATAAGAATAAGGATGTCCTCAAAACTGGAATTCTTCGGGAGCTGCAAATTACACTCAATCTTAGCGGCAGACTGCTGCTTTTAGCTGCTTAAAACAGAAAACAAAGTCTGACCAAATGCACTTTTCCATACAATCCTTTTTATCATGCCACTAACATAAGCCATAGCACATGCATGAGATTTACATAGACTTTTTAATGCAGCGTCAGGCTAGCTTAAAAGGAAGCAAGGAATTAAGAATCACAACACACGGGTTTTTCAAGACAGATCTACAGATAGTCCCATCTGAACCAAGCTGTGATCAGTAAGGTCCAGCTATGACCTCAATACTATGATCTACAAATACCTTCAAAGGGTTAACTAGGCAGATCACATCTAGTTTCACAAAGCAACTTATTTGTGTGTGGTTTTTTTTGTTCCCCCCATTTATGCTGGTATTTATGAGATTAATGCTGTTCAAATAAATTGAAATGGGGCCTTAATCCATGATTTTTGAAAGACACAACAAAGGAAAACTCTGCTTAGCAGAGAAATGAGCACAGTACACTGATCTGCTTAACTTGGAATGCACGCTTTTATGTGTACTGTTTCATTGGGAGAGACTACAACTGTTTAACTACGAAACATAATGAAAATGAAATCAATATTCTCAAGCTGAAATTGTGATCTCTTCAAAAACTTATATACCGGTCATTGAAACACTGTAGGTAATCAGATGACAGACAGGCAACCAACAACATCTAATTAGTTGATCTGCAACTTCCTCTTGATTGCCAAGGCCTATTATAAACTATGTGCTGACGCTACTCCCGCCTGCCCGACATTTACTTGGTGGTCCCAGCATAAATTTATAGAGTTAACACATACTGAAAGCATTTCTAGGATAAGGACTCAACTACTAAATAGAATCAGAACCTCTTGACCAAATTCCTTTTCCTTAGCTTTAATCTTGACACATCCCAAAATGTTGTGATTTAAATAAACAACATTCTGACACTCAGTTAGTCAGAATGTTCCTCTGCCTTACATACAAACTCCTTTGGAGGAATGTCAATGGGAAATTAATGCACACCACTGTCTGTCAGTGACAAACATTTCAGAATAAGCATAATTCAAAACTGAAAATCACAAAGACAATCACACTTATTTACTGAAGTGACAGAGAACTCTAGTTATTTTTAAAAGCATAATGAACATGCAAAAATTAAGATTCATATGATCACATCGGTTTAATCACTCTCCCAAGAGAATATCACATGCATAATCAGTGCCAACTATACTCTCTGATTCACAGTTTAAACTCTTACATAAGATGAAGAGGAAAGCCCATATTACAGATGGTAAAATTATACCATGCAAAGAAGGTGACAAATCCAGGTTTACCAAACCTGGAATTATGCTGAATGGCTTGCAACTTGAACACTGCCTAGGATCTAGTATCAAGGGATACTTTAGAGCAGCATATTCTGCATGCAAAAGTGCCACAAGAATATGTTAGAGAAATTAAATCATTCTGTTCCACTATTCAGCACTCATGGAAGCCTGAGCAAAGGCTGGTAACTAGCTAATTTGCATGGACGTGTGAAGAACAGTATTTAAAAGAATTCCAGCAATATAATCTTTAAGGACCAAGAGAGTCTGGACTGACTGGCTAGCAAGCTCACACATCTTGTCACTTCTCTGTCTGTGGCAAGACAAACCCTTTTTAGCTGTACGAGGACGGGTGGGTAGACATCTGAAAATAGCTACATCTGCAGTTAAATGTGTAATTTCCTCAAAAAGTATCTAATCAGACTCCCATTTAAGTGGGCTGAAAAGCTGGATCAAGAGAAGAAACAAATCCAATCCTCATTCAAAATATGCTGTAGAAAAGTAAACATTGTTTGTCTGTTTATCCAACTATCTTTATGATCGTGACCAGGAAAAGTACCAGGGCTGTCAAAGGTGAACTCAGGAGATTTGTTTTAGAAGATACAAAGCAGCATGCAGCCTCTATGGATGCTGTGATAACCCCTGGAAATACCACAGACTTCTCTACTTACCTAGTAAGAAACAGGAAACCCAGTAATTCAGGGTTATCAGGTACCAGCACTGTATGTTCAAGCAACCTCATTTTCATGCAGGTCAATTTAAATCCCAGCAGCACACAGCATCTCCTGCAGGCAGAGTTGGAGGAAAGCAACCAACAGTGTATACATAGACCTGAGCCTGGGCCACTGCCACCATTTCACACCAAATCAGAGGCACCTCTTCTGCCAATTTTCTTTTAGAAATGGTCATTTTGGAGTAATTTCCTACAGGTGGTAAATTATTACCTCCACAGATTTTCAGATGCTGCAGGTGGGGGTTTTGTTTTGATATAAAACTATTACCTCACCCATATCCAATCTATTATCTTCCAAAGTTCTAATTCTCCAGTTTCATGCCAAGTCCTTCTGAGATATGCAAAGGTAAAATCATGGTGAGTCAAGCCCAAGTCCTTAGCTACAATGAAGCCTATTTTACATAGAAAAAAATAACACCTGTAACAGCATGCACCTCTGTTTTTCTGTTACTAGTGTTTTGTACACAGCACTTCAATGACCGTGGTATATCACCTGTCTATAAGCTGTTCGATTCCTTAAATGTAATATGCATTTCAGAAATAATACTTCTTCATACAGCTTCATACCCTGCTTGTAAAACACCAGCCCAAAAGCTGTTTTCAAAGCTACACAAACACCGCATCCAATCTACTATGCAAACATTCATTCTAGAATCTTGACAAGGAACTAACTTTTAACGCTTCAACAACATTTGCAAGTTGGTAAAAATAAAGAAAGAAATCTTCTGCGTCAATAGAACCCTCCTCTTCATGGAAACAAATGCCAAAAATAAATATGGAATTCCCTCATGTGGCCGTCCTGTTTTCTTCACTGTTTTCCCATAGACTTCAAAAACCTTAAGTGTACATCTGGATTCTGAAGAAACACATACATTAAAAAGTTACATTGCCACTCCAGGCAAACCTGCTTATGCTGCATTTCTACAGCAGAAATATAGGATTATCGTTTTCCTACCCCAGGTAGCACTATGAGGATAGAGAGGCTGAAGTACGCTCACTCAATCAAAATCTCTGGAGAATTTAGATGTAAAATTTAAATGAGTATATAAGGAACAGTCAAAGTCTAACACTCTGTCAAACTTAAGTGATTTTTCTATGGAGAAATGGACATCACTGATTCAACATGATTTTGACCATTTTACTGTGTACAAACTGTAAGAGTCAGGGAGTGCTCATTCTGCATATGTTAGAGCACCACCAATGCTCTATGAAACAAATTCTAAACAGTAACCCTTCTTTCTTAAGAGTACATAAATAACAGGTAACTTTCATGATGTAGGCAATATGAAAATTTTGGACTCAGTAGATTATTTGATCCTAAAACTGAAAAGTCATGCAGCAAACAAACATGATTACAGTGGTATACAAATTAATAAAGCAGAGATCAAATATCAACTTACAGAGTCCTGTTCTAAAGGGAAGGGATGGCCAAAGAGCGTGGGAAAAATGTCTGCGTGTTGGCTGCACCTGCAAGACTCTGCATGCAGACATTCATGCTGAGGATAAACAAGTGGTCAGCCATGCAGCTATTTGCAGCATGCACTTAGAAACGTCTACTTTCACATACAAATGCTGGACTCAAAGGGCACAACGTTCATGCCTGTAAAGTGGAAAAAGAAAATTGTGATCCTTGTACTGAGGACTGTCGATGTGAGACATCCAACACTAGAAGCTCTAGCTCTGATTCCGATATAATTACAGCTCCTTCTATTTNTAGAGTTTAATGCAGCTTGAAGTTCCTTTCTAGTTTGTGCTTTATGCATCTACCTTTCCAATATCAGTTTTGTGTGGCTCCTGTACAAACATTTCTTGTTGCTTGCTGGGGAACAGAACTAAGTTCTTAAAAAACAACCACTAAATACCCAACATCACACCACATCCCAAAAAAAAAAAAAAAAAAAAAAAAAAAATGCCCACACCTAGGTTTAGTCAGCCTGGCCTGAGAGGACTGAAGGTTCCCCCTCTTTCCTTCTCTTTTTGTCTGTTGTCGGTGATTCCCATGAGGGGAGGTGCCTTGTACTACTGGACAGCCCACCAGTAGATGTGCAGAGCTCTCCACACAAGACTCTGCCATTGTCAAAGCCATTGGCATGACAGGCAAAGAGAAGAGAACAGCTGTCAGCTCAGGCAATGACAAGGAGGCAGAAACAGTCAGCTGACTGGTCTTCTTCATAGCAAAAGATTGAAAGGCAGCAATAGTAAGAAAGATGCGACCCTGTGCTGCAGGCTTAGGGATTCCTCTCTCTGTGCCAGGCCACAGCTTTATCTTTGATTAAATAAACCTTGTATTTGGTTAAGTAAACTCAGCATACCAAAACATTGCCAAACATGGTATACTAGTAACAGAACTGAGTGAAAAGGCATTGTGTGAAGGGAGGAATGTAGATGGATGACAGGATACGCACATATAAAATGTCAATCAATTATGCAACCATCTGCATGACTCAGTAGATGAGAAAAATTATTCTCCCGAAGGAACACTATTGAAAACACTGCCCATAACTTTCCTCTATTCCACATTACTTCTGTGCATTTACCAAGCACAAACATGCTCCAACACTGTTACGGATTACAGAGCGTCTCATTAAACTTTAATCTCAGACAGGAAGTAAGGCTGTAGCCTGTAGCTTCTTCGCCCAGGCTTCACTTTCCACACTGTGCTAACTCCTGCTATCCAAGTACTAAACTCACTAACCCATTATGACCAGGCCCACAAAAAGTCTATTACTTCATAGGTTATCTCAGAAGCAGTTTTTCCCTTTTTTAGGTCAAGTAATAACTGAAATCTTTACCCCTGTCAGTAACAGACACTTACAACTGCATTACTGCACCAACAGTTACATAGCACACACCATGCTACACAAACAGGGTCAGATTTTCAAAGCTGCTCAATACTTAAGGACTCAAGAGAATTTTTAGGCTTATGAGTGAAGTGCCTCAATTTTCAAGTGCTCGGTACCCAGTGAGAACAAACAGTCCTGTTCATATCACTTGAACAGTAAATGGCCATTTCTCAGAGGACATTATCAAAACCTGTTCCAGCTTTGCCCTTTTCACAGCATTGCTGTCTAATGGCACCAAGCATGTCCTGCAAAATAAAGATAGGCTTACTTACCTTTTCAAAATACTCAATTTGAACAACAGGAACAGAGAACATGTGGAAGGTATTAACAGGTCCTGATTTTTCAGGAGGAACTGTCAGTTGGTCTGTATGAGAGCAGACCATTCTCCTGCTGTGTAAGCTTTGCACTTCAGGAATTTAGAAACTGGCTTCAGGGGAGGAAGGTAGGAAATTCCTTTTCTGCTGAGCTCATATATAAAATGATCTGAGCTCATACGTACCTTTTTACTTTGATTTCTAAGAAATAAATTGTCTAAAAAATGAGTACATTTTGCTAACTTGTACAAGTCATAAAAGGAAGTTTACGTAGTCTGGTGCTTCCCCTCTAAACAAAAGATGTTTCTTTTACAAGTAAAGTTAAGAAGCAAGGCCCAAGCATGGTGACTGAAGTACAACGCATGTTCAAGAACAGATTGTTCTCTGGTTAATAGTATTCTGAGAAAAACAGGCAAAGCAGAGATGTGACATTGTTCACCACCATGTTATTCTGATTTTGTCTCAGTATTTGTGCACATATGCACAAGCATCTTTTTATAGACAACACTGTTTTAGAAGCAACAAGTGGCTTACTAATAAAATCAAATTCAACTTGAGCATAAAATCTTTATCTGCTCTTAAGACTTCTATCTTCCCAATTTTCTGCTCAAACATTAAAAAACAGGTCACATTTAAGTGATGCTTGTTGATTTTGTTTTTGATAACTTAATTTCACAAGAATCCCTCAAATAATGCACAGCAAAGTCACAGTTGTGGAACTGGAATAGCTAGACAATAGCAGGGAATCAGCGCTGCTTGCAGGACCTGCCTCCCATTCAGGAATGGCTGAAAGGCTACAGAACTTCAGTGGGCCCAAGGTACCCTGAGATCTCCCAGTCCCTCCCTCCTGCCACCATCTCCCCATAAGAACCTGCTCTGTCTCCATTACTGATTGTAACGCACAGTTCCTCGCCAGTAATCTCTCCAGAATAGACTGACATTTTAGTCGTTGTAAAATTGTAGGCAATGGTAACAGCTTTTGAATTCTACGGGGGTCAAAGGGTCAAATTTTAGCTTTAAATTATACCTGTATTAGACTTTTGTATTTTCTCACCATGTCACTTTCTCCCCCTCTTACTCTTATGGCAGCTACTAAGTTTCAGAAAACTCAGAGCTAAAAACGACTCTAATTTTGATGCTTTTACATTGCAAATATACTCACAGGAAAACCTAGGCACCATCTTTAACTCAAGGCAATTCAGTGCAGGCAAAAAAAAAATGCCATACAGTTCAATAAGAT
>VXAV01010931.1:339815-350321 GCA_013399715.1 Alectura lathami | reverse complement strand
AGAAACTATGCATGTTGTGTATATATAATAAAATAACGCACTGTTCTTACTTATTCTGCTTACTATCTACTGCATACATATGTTTGTCCAGGAAAAGTTATTTCTTCAGATGTATAANTTAATAAAAAATGTATTTTAGCAATAAATTAAAAAACTAAAAGATGAAACCACTGGCTTTAGAAAGAAAAACAGCAACAGAATTTCAAAATATATACAAGTAAACTTTAAGCTAAAAAGCAGAGGTTTACATATACCATTTCTAAAAGGTTTCCATACAACAAAAGCAAGGAGGCTGGCTTTGTTTTCAGGCACTGCCTGTGAATTGCTTGAGAACTAAACACCTACTGTGGAATTCTGGTGACTACACAACTCAATTGCTAGAATGACTGCAACACCAATCAATAATTTGATTGTCCTTATAGAGCACTGTAAGAATGTTGAATGTTTCTGCAAATCTGAGACTCGTTTAACAAGGAAGCAATCTCTTCTCAAAGTATCACCAATTATTTATGAGGGAATACTTGTTTCCCTCATATACAGCAATTTTAACAATTCAAATGTCTCAACTTCTGACCCTGGAATCATACAAGAATTAGTTTATGATTCTGACACTAACTTATCTTAGCAGGAATGCAAGAAGGATAATGCCATCATATACTACCACAAAAGAATAAACAATAATGAATTTTTAAAGTAACAAATGTATTTTTAACAGGCAGTCAAGCAAAAACCACAGAGACCCAAGACTAGTACGTTTTCTTGTATGGGGAATCACCAAGTCTTTTGGTATTCATTAACAGCTTTGGAGCAGTCCTTGCATCAACAATCTGAAAAACATTTCAGAAATTTTCCCCCCTCAGGAAAACCATATCCACTCATTTAAAAGAGAGAACAGAAGAATTAATTGGGATCAGTTTCAAATTTGAAACTACTACTACTAATTTAAGACAAGTTTAGGAAAAGGTTTTTGTTTTGTTTATTATTATTTTAAGATTTTCAATCTTACCAATTACCAATATGCTTTGGTAAAGTCTGGTAGATAAACCTCTTCTAACTGGTATGTTTAACAGGCAGTGGAAGCTGTTCCTGACTTCCATACATGAAATGTTACAGTAAGTCTCAGAGAAAGCACCTCTTGCCAGATACTGCAGGAGCTGCTCTGCTCTTGCTACAGCCTCATGCAAAAATGAAGTTGGCAGCTACACCTTGTGAAGCCAGTTGGTTTACCTTTGCCTCCAGCACTATGCAAATTTGAGACAGGAACCATGTTCTGATCAGAGCTATGGGAATACGCAACAGTGGAGTGGGAAAAGTTGATACTAAAGGTGCAAGGTCCTAGGCTACACATGGGAAGGTGTGTAGCAGAAAAGTGGAGGAGGCAGAGAGCAGAGAGGGAAGGGCATACATTAAGGTGAAGCAGAAGGGTTTCCTAGTAGGATGGGTAAAATAACATGAGGCTATGGAAGCATGGCTGGAAGGTGAAAGAGAAAGTAGGAGAGGTGTGACTAATTTCTGAAGTCAGATGATGTACACGCAATCTGCAAAGCTGAAGCTGCTGCTGTCATGAGCAGCAGTTCCTAAGCAAGTTACAGCTGGGAACTCTCCTAAGGTGATAAGTAAGCATCACAACAAACACAGCTTTTCCCTGAGCTCCACTGTTTCCAGCAATGTACAGCCAGGTTTCCCTAAACACAAACCTGTTCATGGCACGTAAAAGGAGGGAGCACCCACCTTTGAAAGAGGGGGAAGGATACAACACCCAGCTTCCGAAATGAGCAAGGTTAGGTGACGAGTCATTAGGAACATTAGGACCCCCAAGCAGCCAGCAGGAAAGGTTCTCTATTCCTCGCCCCCATTCACTTCTGTTCTGTAATAGAAAACACCTCCTTATGGAAAGCAGGCTCTGACCTAAAAACAAAGGCAGGTAATCCACTGGAGCATGGGAGTGCACAAGTGAGCAAACACAGTAGTTCAAGAGCAGAAGGCCCAGACAGCAGAACTCCTCCTGTTCCCAGCTTTTCATCCTGACGGCCTAAGAAGAGATTTACCTGATGAGGAAAGAAGTATTACAATAAGCAGAATAGAGAGGGTAAGGACCAACACTGCAAAAGAAAGCGTGGATGTGACCCATTTACCTTATACTTCCACCAACATGGGAAATCACCTGCCTTCATTTTGCACAGGGAAGCAAGCGATCTGAGTTACACCCCTGCTCAAGGGGTGTGACAGCAAGCTGTCACACCTTTCAGAGAAGTCCTTGTTCTCTCATTATTTATCCATGTCATTGCACTACCGTCACATATGCTTTCTGTTGCACTCTTTTTGCCCTTCACCTTTTCACTTCTTCACTCCCCCAAAACAGCACTATTGACAATAGTACCTTGAAATGGTAATAAACTAACCAATGCCAGCAGCCAGCACTAGAGTCTGAACTACTTTCACTTCCTCTTTGAAATGTTTCTTCCTCATTAAATTTTCTTTTACTTTGACAGAGATTACTAGCAAGGCTCGTTCAAAATTTTCAATCAAAATTGGGATTTGAATACATTCAATTTTGCTTGACCCTATTCTCTCCAATGATTCAGTTTCAGGACTGATCCTACCACAGTGATGCTATCAGCATATCTCTTCTGTAAAGAAAGCAAACTGTGACAAGATGTAGTTCCACATGTTTCTGGGTAAGGACTCTGCATCTTGTGTTTGTTCAGCATTGCAAACACTGTGTACAGTCATAAAAAAAAAGCTTTTTTTCCATACCTATCACCACATCTGTTTCCTAGTCCACCTAATTGGTACACTCTACTAAAACTGATGTGCATAAAACATAATAAATAACACTAACCCAGAAAATGCTGACTGCTGACTTCACTAATTCTCAGGCTATCTCCTAACAATCACTTAAGTCAAATGCTAAAGGAAACATCTGAAATTTATTTTATTTCATTTATTTCCAAAGAAAATCAAAACATGCATGACCCTTTTTGTTTAGAACGCTCAATTGTATCCTCAAGACTGATATTATTTAGGTTTTGTAGATACACTAAACCAAAAGAAAACTCAGGTGTGATGTTTTGTACTGGAAGTATAATGTAAATTATCACTGATGTTTTCAGAAAGGCTTCTGAAATTAAGCCAAACAAGGATTTTTTTTTCAGTGAGTTTATTACACAGTACTGTGACTCAAAATCTCCTTCCTTCCTGTAAGGTCCTTTGACAGAAAGCAGATTTCTTTCAACATGACTGGCAGTCCTTGACTCAAAGACATTCAGAAGGAAACTGAGTGAGGGCAGCATTCCAGATCACCTTCCAGACAAAACATGACATCCCCATCACCCCCAGATGATATGAACACCAGTGTTGAAATTCCTACTGGAAGATGTGCTCCTTCTTTACTTGGAAAAATCTCACAAGCCAAAAAGCCTCAAGCACTGTGTGATACCATGAGCCAAAACAGATATCAAAGCCTTTGACATCATTCAACCTCAAACACAAGGCATTCTTCTTATGACCATGTGTAGTTAAGTTCTATCATAGAATTGTTTGAGTTAGAAGGGACCTTCAGAGGCCATCTAGTCAAGCTCCCCTGCAGTGAACAAGGACAGCTACAGCTGGGTCAGGCTGCTCAGAGCCCTGTCCAGCCTGACCTTGAAGGTCTCCAGGGACGAGGCATCCACCACCTCTCTGGCCAACCTGTGCCAGTGGTTCACCACCCTTAGTGTAAAAAACCTTTTCCTTATATCCAGCCTAAACGTCCTCTCTCTGTTTGAAACAATTTCCCCTAAGCCCATCGCAAGAGACTCCACTAAAGACTCTGTCTCCTTATTTCTTATAGCCCCTCTTTAGATAATGAAAGGCTGCTATCAGGTCTCCCTGCAGCCTTCTCTTCTCCAAGCTTAACAGCCAAAATGCAGCAAAACTTCTTAAAATGACACTTATGTATACAGCTCTTGAACCATCAAGGAACATGGCTCTCTAATAATTTTATTGATATCTACATGGCTAAGTAATAGGATAAAACATTTTCTTATGAAACATATACACTCTCATCTCAAGTTAGCCTGGACGATACCAAAGGTACAGAACTTATCACCTACACCCTTCTGGAGACCTATAATACAACCAGGTGGTAGAATACTCTGCTTTTCTTCAAGGATCACCTCATACGGCAAAAGTCAAATGAGATGAAAAAGTTGCCTTACAAAGCAAGCATCAGCCAATTTCAAAGCACTAAAAACAAAGTGGATTCAAAAAGGAGGCCTGGGTTTTAACTCCTGATCTGACAATGCCTGGCCATCTGTGAACAGCACACTTAGCCTTTGTATTTTATCATTGGTACAACAGGGAATAATGCTATCTCATGGGGCTGTTTTGAGGTTTTAATTATTTCTCACAAAGGCCTTCTATTTCCTGAGCTGGAAGGCACCACCTTAAGCACTAGGATCATCCAATGTGGATCTGTATGACTTAGAGCCCTTAGCAGTCAATCCTAGCAAACAAAGTCAGAATGTTCTGTATGTTAATCCTGCTGTGCCACTGCATACAAACAAGCAAAAGATTGTGCATGCTATTTAAATTAAACTTCAGGTTCTGTAAGGAGGGAAGCTATGTGACTTTTCCACAGAGGTAGTCTCCTCATTTAAGATCTGCAATAACTCTAATAGGAACATTTCTGTATTAAACACTGTACATAGCTATAAGAGCTTTCAATAATCCTGACAAAGTCCTTGCCTAAAAAAAACAGAGTGGGTAAAGACATATAAATGCAAGCAGAGGATTCAAAACACTTAGCCTCTAGGGGAAAGGGGCTAGCAGTTCTAACATAATAGGGAAGTCAGTTCTGTGTAGGAGGCATAGGTACTTGTATAACAAGCTTATCTTTCGTGGCGCCACCTTTTTTCCTCTCCAACAAAGGGTCTTGCTCCCCTTGGAAGTGGGACTGTGGTAGAACAGCACCTTCATCTTTCAACTCTGAGACCCAAGGCTCCACCACACCTCTCCAGTGCACACTGCTTTCCTTCCTCACTTAACTCACACTTCTTGAACATGTGTTGCTTCCCCACAGCACAAGATGTGGTGCTAGCAGAAGGAATCTCTCACACTATTCATGTACTACTCTCCTTATTTACACAGATGAGTATGACATAGAATGGATTAGGAAATCAATATTAACTCCAACCACACCACAACTAAACCACAGTACACCATGCTCCATTTAATTAATTCTCTCAGTTCTAATAGTCTCTCAAGTTTCAGAAAACCAAACACCAAACAAGCATGTCAGACTGAAAAAAAAGAAAAACCTGCTGATCTTTTTATTCATATTTCAAGACAGTGAACTACTTTCCAGTTCCGCTTTTTATCATGAGCACAGTCTGCCTTCAACACAAAAATACAACTAAAGGTGATCGTTATTTTCAGTAATCCATTCCTTTCCATGCGCATTTATAGTTGCACCTGTTGGGAGTCTACAACTAAATGCTGCACCCTATCGACATGCAAATAACTGCTTTTCCACATCATGCTTCAGTCACGAAAGAATGAAAGACTACTTAATTTAATAATTGGCTTTAAGAGACCAGCGAGAATCATCAACAATACGCATTCTTATTGGTTTCACTCTGTTCTAGCACAGGAATACAATCAGTATACAATGAGCCAAAGGTCCTTGCTGAAATGAAAGACTGTTGAACTGTTTGGTAGAGGAATGAGGAAAAATCCTGTCTCTGCAACCGGCTTGTGGATGCAGGCAGGCACAGGACATACATGCATGTACCATACTCTCAGAGTAACAGGAAGGCTGGGTGAACGACAGCAAATCATCTGTAAGTTGAATTTACTTCAGTCATTTGTAATGCAGTGATGAAAAACCAAGACTGAGGTCATACTGTGAGACAAGGAGGCCCATGCAAAGTAAATGCTAGGATGAGGAAAAAAAAAAAAAAAAGTTTATTAGCTAATGAACAGGTTGGCCTACTCCTTGGATCCAAGGGAGAATGTTCTGGTCCAGAGAGGTGTATAATTAGGTGGCTGGGCTTAGACAGCAGCAGGATTAATGGGGTACACTCTACCCAGATGCTGGTGACAAGCCAAGTACCATAGGATCCTGGGATCTGTCCTATTTAACACTTTTCTCAGTGACCTGGAGGAGGTCACAGGGAACACTCTTGCGAAGTTCCCAGATGACATCAAACTTGGAGAACCAGTTTGACAGAAAGATGGGGTGAGAGGAACCTCCCAAAATTCAACAACAAATGCCAAATTGTGCTCCTGGGAGGATCTGTAAACTGCAGAGAACCACACAACAGGCTGGGGGACTGGGCAGCTGGTGAGCAGCTCCACAGAATAGATCTGGGGTTCCTGGCAGCAGACAGGACACAAGCAGAGCACAATGCAGCAGTGTGTCCTGGCAGGACACCCAATCAACAGCAGCCCATGCCATATTAACAAGAGCACAGCTAAGTGGTCAAGGGCGGTGATGATGCCATTCTGCTCAGCACTTGTTAGAACACATCAGGAAAAGTGTTCAGTTTGGGGATCTCTAATAAAAGAAGTACCATGTCGAACTGGAACTTGTCCAGCTGAGGCCGTGAGACGATCAGGAAAGCACTGGCCCTGGAGAAGGGAGGCTGTAGGACCAGGGCTTGTTTACCCTCGAGAAAGGATGGCTTTGGGGAAAAGCCAACAGCTGGTGTTAGAGGAGACGGACCAGGCTCTTCACAAGGTGGGAGCAGAAGAGACAATACAATTAATTGAAATAAGACTGCCTTCCTTTTCCTGCTATGAGGAAGCACCCTAAGTAGGAAGTATAAGGCAGGGCAGGCCACAGGAGGCTAAGGAAGATGGGACAGAAATGACAGAGTAGTGTAGTCTGAACAGAGTGGAGCAGAACTGAGACTCTCCCAGTTCCTGCAACTGCCTGAGGCTGAGAGGCTTCAGTGGACCCATGACAATAAACCGACAGCTGCCTGGACACTAGCAGGATGGTGTGAAAAGAAAGCTGCCTTCAGTGGCAGAAATGTGTAACAAACGTTTGTCCAGCCATTTTTTGTCATGAGCACAGTCTGCCTTCAACACAAAAACACAACTAAGGGTGACAGCTATTTCCAGTAATTCATTCCTTTCCATGTACAGTTATAGTTGCACCTGTTGGCAGTCTACAACAATTATGCAGGCTTTATGTAAGAGAAAGAAGATATTTATATTTGAAGCTTCAAAAAGTGTAACCTGCAAAGGTGAATAAGCAACGCATGATTACAAACTATTTAAAGGCCAAAGAGACTATTGTGTCATTTCTGAAAGTCAGCTGTTGTTCTGTAACCTTTAGAATGATTTTCTTATCAACATCGAGTAATTGTGACCTTTCTCATCAAAAAGGTGTGATCAAATTCTTTATCCATTACAGTGAAAATGATGGAGAGATCTTTTTCCTCCTTTATTGTTACAATACTTACACAGACCATTGCCAATGAATAGTTTCAGTCGGAAATCTGATGGACACTGCCTTTAGGAAATGAAGGTTTGTACCCTCAGTTTTGTTTCCAGTAAAGGTTTTATCTGCTTCTTTGGGGGAAAAAACACAGCTTTTTTAAACTATTCTAAAGTTAAAATAAATGTCTAACATTTCCCTTTGTTAGTTATACAAATCACAATGTTAATTTACATGACATTAAATGAATGAAACTCAGTAACATATTATATACCACAAGTGTATATCAGGTACTTTTCAGCACACATTCATGTGCAGATTCCAAAAGCAAGTATTTGAACTAGAACAGTAACAAACACAAGAAGAAAATGTATATATGTAAACTTTAGACAAGAGCACTTGTGGTAACTGTAAAAATAAAGGACTACAAATCAACTTAACTGCGAGCTAGCTTTACAGAGAAAACAAGAGGCTGAAACATGGTTTTCTCTCACCTAATTCAAGAGTCTAAGAGCTGCCTGCCAAAGCTAAGTTAATCTGTCTAGCTCTCTCTAATGAATGCAAAATGTTAGACACTTCCAGAGGAGGAAGTCATACTGTCCTTGGATATTTGTCTAAAACAGGACAGATGAATCATTCCCCAAGGTGCCTTATTCTCTCCTGAAATTTTAGAAGCCAAACCAATAGCTTAGATGCCTTGCTCTAGGAAGTCAAAGCTAGGTGAGAAATCCTACCCATAAAGCTAGACAGCATATAAAATATACTATACATATACTTGTCTGTGTATGTAAAACAGTCATTTATGTGCTGTTTTTTTCTGTACTGTAACTTAATGCTTTCTTTCTGCTTAACTCATTCCTCATCTAACCTGTCTTTTATGCATTCTCTTGCAAATGTTTTCTCATCCTTTTCCCTCACACTGCTCCAGTCTCTTTAGGGTTGTTCTTAAGTTGTGGACATCTGAGGTCAGACTATTCTACTTTAGCGGAAAGGAATTTTAAAGCATCTGGAAAAATCCCCTGCTTCATAAGTTTACTTTGCAACAAAATCACTTTCTAACCTCCTCTGCAAAGAAAGCGTTGTGGAGGGTTGTGGTTGGTTGGTTTGTTTGTTTTTAGGACAATTTGTATTATTCTATCAAAGAAATACACTTAATTATCCTATATGTAATAAAGAACGAAATCATTAGAAATACTGTATTCTGCTAGCAGGCCAATAAGCTACAAAATATAACTAGTGTAGCAATGGGCACTTGAGAATGCTACTCATAAAATGCTTCCTATCAGTTATGGCTCTTTTCTAAAGACCCAGTATGAAAATGAGGATGGAGAGATACAAAGGCTCATGAGAGTGCATGAACAGGGCTTCTATTAAGCACTTATGACTGCACACCATTGGCCTGATGTGTTATTCTTCAATTTCACCAAAAGCATCAGAGATGAAAAGAATTTCTTGTCCAATGAAACAAGTCCAATGAAAACAAGAGTAGCAAACAGAGTAAGGCCTTACAATTACTTCAAAATCACCATGCAAGTTAACTACAGAAATTAGCTCATGTGGAACATTTTATGATTATAAGCAATCAGAACACTGGCAGCTGTTGTTATTCAGTGAATACCAGGAAAAAGTAATTAGATGAGAGTACAGAGTTAGAATAAATATCTTCCCTGATAGGTGTGAAAAAAGGAAGGAACAGATGCATGTCTGATTAAAACTTTATTTATTGAAGTTACTCACATCTTAAGATGTGGGTTAACATTTTTATTTTTAAGGAAAAAAGTGAAAAGAATATAATCTTCACTATGCCTTCTTTTTTAAAAAAATGCAGTTTATATGATTTCATCCTAAAAATTTTGTTAAGTAGTATAGGTGGAAGAAGTTACCTTGTTCAGAATGACAGCAGCCTGGTGTGAACACCCATGGGCTTGAAACTCTATTGGAAGGAAATAAGAGAGCAGTGCAGCGTTCTAAGGCTAGCTGGTTGCACTATTTCAAGTGCTCCTGCTGTTAGACATACACCAAACAGCTGAAGTGACCTTCCTTCCCACGGTACTGAGGTTCTCCAGGAAAGTATTTCAAAAACGTCTTCTATTCATCCCATCGCCTAGTTGCTGTACTAACACCAAAAATAGTTTGATTAACCAAAAGCAAATTTGCTCACACCTTACAGAGAGCTTCTGCCTCATAAGCAGGCACAGAAATACATCCAGTATATATGAGGGCATTAGCAGAACCCAGTGGCAAAGGCTGACCTCTTAAACGTGNGTTTTTTTTTTTTTAATCTATTTTTTGCAAAGGTAGCAGAAATTACTGATTTAAATCAATCTTCAATCAGCAAGCAGATTTTCTGAATTTGCAGGAGAGATTTTAATCTATATTTTGGGCTTAGCTGACTTTATTGAACAAAAGGTACTATTTGAAGTGAAAGATCAGAAGGGATGGTTTTGTTTACTATATTCTCTGAAACTTCAGATACTGAGCTCTCCTCACTTTTGTGTGTAGAAAAGCAAGACACTTTTTTCCACTTCTCCATCAATTTCTCACCGGCTGGGCTGAGCTAATCAATGATATGGAACAGCTGAATGACCCGAGCCACACAAAACACTCGCTCTGCCTCTGTGAAAAAGGCCACTGTCAGAAGTTGCATTGGCCTCTCAACAAGGGGATTATTGCCATTATGGAGAAAGCTGACTGCATTTACAGCTACAGCAACAAACATTATTTCTTAGAGATACAAACTATGCAAACAGATTATCATTAAGTTTCCAACTTAATAAAGTAGGCTTATTTTTTAAAGTGTAACGTGGAATTTAAATGGTAAAAGAAAGCCATCCCTTCAGTTAAAAATAAATAAAACACAAAGAAAACACATACTGCCTTTTATGATCTTAAATAATAATAATAACAAAAATAAAACAACCACCACCACCTCATATGTAGTGGAATAAAAGCAGAGGAAGATGGACAGACTTGAGATGTTAATTTCCCAGATAGCTCAGAGGAACAAAGCATATCCCCAAGGTCTGTTCTCACCACTGAGAGCATTCCTAAGAAAACAAGAGAATAGTCTGTCCTACTGA
>VXAV01010931.1:303935-328805 GCA_013399715.1 Alectura lathami | reverse complement strand
GAATTGCACCTGGAAGGAAGCAAAAACTGGATCACTTTGTCCCCATTGGTCTAAAAGCACAAGTACAATCAAGAGACATACCTGACTCACTAGCAAAGTGAGCAGCAATGAGACCGGTATTAACAAGCTTCACATGAAAAAAAAATAATCAGGACAGTCAGAAAAAAATTCAGAGGATTTAATTGTTCATATAGCCATAAAACAAACCACACTACTTAAAAGAATTCAATGAAAAAATACTGAAGTAAGGAGTTTCGCATCTGTCTTGTAAATACAGCCATGTATTTCACTACATAAGCTAAATAAACTTACTTTCGGACCCTAACGTGATTTCCCAGTGTTTGCCTGACATTTAAAACATAGAATTTGTGTTAGACAGTACAAAACAGTTTGTATGTAACATACAGAAATCAGAACCCCTGTCTGAATCACATGTTCACTGTATCAGAAAAATTTAACAAATCTGCCTTTATCTCCTCCACGCAAGATTATGTGCATTTTCATAGAAATAATCATCTAGATGTGAACAAGAATGATTTGACTGGAGTTAATAGTGTTCCCACAGGAAACAGAGGTGTCTCTGCTCTGAAGAAAACTAACTTGTGTTTGGAGAGAACCAAAGTACAGATGGCAGAGACTAAGGGCCTATGCTCTTAATACTAAGCATATTCTTTGACACCTGAGAATGAAAAAAAAAAAAAAAAAAGAAACGCCAAAACAAAAATATTTACAGGAGGGCATGATGAAGACTGAAGTTTAAGCCTATCAGCAGCCTGCTCCCATCCTGCTCTACATTTACATGTATGATCAACTCCACCAGAATGCAGTTAATACAAAAATGTTTGCATGAGAAAGGCCTTGCTTTTCAAAAAACTGTTGAAAAAGGAATGTTCCTGTAACGTGCATTTTATGAAGGCAGTATTGCTATGGCTCCAATACCCACCTGAAGCCAAACAAAAGTAGAGGCAAGCAACTTTCCTAATGCAGCTCAAAATCAGTGTATGCAAATTTCTATCAGCTCTCTCTCTGATTTTCCATACATGTCAACATTCCTTATGTACAGATCATCTAAAAAGAGGAATAAATCAGTTGCCTATCTGTTCAAGTAAAGCTTCCAAAAAAGACTTAACTGAAAAAAAGAACATTTTAAACTAGAAAATGTATCATTGAAAACTGTTTTTACACTTTGAAAAAGATGACATGAGTAAATCCAACCTACCTGTTTGAAAACACAGAAAAAGAAATTAAAGCATGTTGGAAAACCTGATACAGCCAGACATCTTAAGTGGACCTGACACTATGCAGCAAACATTTGGTTTACCAGAGACATTTATAATTCAATTTGGAGACATTTGCAAATGTTAGCTTTCATACTGCCCTCTTAATCGGTTCTTTGACAACTCAGTAGATGCACAGTAACTGCAGGTATATTAGTATAATCAGTCTCAGGAGTAAATTATTCCATCTAGCCTTTTACTAACATTTTAGTCACAGAATTCCAAAAAGAAAAGGCTATTTCAGGTAAAACAGACCACCTGGTTCAAGGAAAACCTGTCTGGCGGACATGCTACATCAGTGACAAAAAGCAGGATCAAATACTTTCAAAGTAATTATATTCTGAAGATCTGTTCTGATGTTTTGAGAACTTCTGGATAGTTTACCTACTAAATCTTTAAAAAGTATACTGCAGAAGTGCATTATCTCAGAGGAAACAAAGGAAATTAAATTTGACAGACAATGCAAAACAAAAATTCAGCTTGCTTCAGAATTATATTTTTTAAAAATAGTTCAATAAAAAATAGTTTCAATAGTTTTTTAATCACATTGTTTTAAATGACTTCAATACATTACTTTTAGCAAAGGATCCAAATGTGTTAGATTATACTGTCAAATTCTAAATAAAATGTATTGATATTTCCAAAGACAAAATACCATGTTTTACCTCTCAGAAGGTGTAAAAAAAAAAAAAAAAAAAAAAAAAGGAAAAAAAATGCTTTTAAAATTAGCTCATTTAAAAACAAAAATCTTATGATTCTCAAGTCAGTAAGAGAAATCAGGTGGTAGCTTACAAAACAGAGGAGAAGGAAGGGTTTGTTTGTTTCTAAAAACAAAAACAACAACAAAAAAACACTTTTCCATGAAGTTTCAAAGTGTAATATCATTTTTTCCCACTCTAAGAAAGTCTAAGAGTACTATCAAGATATTAAACCTTCCAGTGGATCATTTGTGGTATGAATTATTAGCATAATTGGGGGCACACTTTATTTTGACCTCTGCAAAATGTTCATTTCCCAAATGCGATAGATAGAAAGTGCTTTTATAATACCAATAATGGCTATTTCCTATGGGAAACTGCCAATTATAAGTTGGTGAAGAAGGCTGTACTGGGTGTGCATTGATAAAGTGAACACACCTACCAAGAGTCAGACTAATTAAAGCCATTCTTCAAATATTAATAAAGTCTTCCACTTCCATGAAATATAACCTGCACATTTCAGTTCAACCACATCCTTGTCAGGTCATTCACTCAACAATAATAAATATTTGACTAGTGTTTAAATACAGTATTTATACTGAACATTCACCTTTCCCTGGCAGTAAACCAAAACATGTGGGAAGCTGTTTTAACATTTAACCACTTGACTCAAGTTAGTATTTGTATCAAATCACATCAAGTAGCAGCAGAAATACACAGATACAGAAACAAACACCTTGTGTTCTGAAAACAAGTATTTTTAAGAAAAATTACAGCAAAGTTCACCTATAATGATAAGTAATAAATTGTCAAACTGTGTGTATGTTGTAAAACTGACTCCAATATACTCTGAGGTCACAAGTACAAGAGGTAGCAGAGTCAATACCATCATTACCTGCTCTTCTGTCACCTGCTGTTTTGTATACTTGGCTGCCACATTTCAGTCACTAAACGTGCACCACCAAGAAACAAGGGACAGGCCTGGATGTGCCAACTTTACGGCCAAAAGATAAGAAAACCACCTTCCCTCCAACATGCGCTCAGCCACAGAGGGTGTCCAGCTCTACTCATGCCAGCGAGGCACGTCAGAGTATAACACCAGCCTCAGGCGCCCTGTTTGCAAAGCTTCTATTGCAGCAGTGAAAACATACCACACGGACAAAAGCAAAGCTTTCTAGTAAATGTAGTTTTAGGAGATACGGCGCATGCAGTCACTTCACAGATAAGCCCCGGCTTTTTAAAGCTCTCTGTGGATTCCACTCGATGAACAGACTGAGTTGGTAGGCTGCAGAATCATGCCAGGAAATAGAAGAGAGTAAATGAAGCTCCATTAAGGAATACTCAGGACACAACCATGTGCTCCACATTGCAGAATAGGCTTCAGCTCTCACCAATTAGCCATTCTAGACAGTATTGCTTTAATTACATTACCTCATGATTAGAAGGCATGGGCTCGAATGCCTTTGCTAGGGTTAGATTCGCATTTATGCTCCTGCCAATCTGCAATACCTTCACAAGATGAAATCATGGACATTACAGTGAATGTAAAAATATTTTACTACACCTTTACTGCATTTGTAGTAATACACTAACCTGTGTAGATTACTACCTATTGTAGTAATCTACAATATTGTTACCTCTTAACAATCTGTGTCAATACAGAGAAAAGTAGAGTATTAACAATGATAAATCTGATTCCAAATTTTATGTAATATTAGAAAACACTTTGTGCTGATATCAATGATAAGAAAAGAAAAGTTTATTTTCCTTCAAAATATTCAGATGGAAATTGCTTCAACAGTTTAATATTTTAGAAGAACAAACTGCCCAGTTCACCACCTGCTTATATGCACAATTAATGAAGAAACATACACATATTCTGCAGTCTACGCTACCAAGCGCTTAATTAGAACATAGAAGAAGAGGCATGTTGAACCAACAGAATAAAACAGATCTTTTAAAACCCCCTCAAGAAAGTTTATTTTTAGGTTCTTCAGAGTATCTTGCAAGATGCATATCTACATCCATAAAAATCAAATGTGTTTACACAAAAGCAGGCCACAAAAGCTTTCACAGAAAAAATACAGGTAGTTTTCAAACATAAAAACCCAGGTGATTCATATATATGGTTTTATGTACAAGTGTTTTTCTATTTTTCCTGCAAGTTATAAATATATTATTCAGAATGCTAAAAGACCACCAAATTAAAAGACTTCACTTTGCTGAGTTCCTGCACAGGCACAAGCAAATGCCATGCCAATATTTGATATAGAATCATAGAATCATCTGAGCTGGAAGGGACCTTTAGAGGCCACCTAGTCCAACTCCCCTGCAGTGCACAGGGACACCTACAGCTGGGTCAGGTTACTCAGAGCCCTGTCCAGCCTGACCCTGAAGGTCTCCAGGGATGAGGCATCCACCACCTCTCTGGGCAACCTGTGCCAGTGCTTCACCACCCTTAGCGTAAAAAACCTTTTCCTTATGTCCAGGCTAAATCTCCCCTCTCTCAAATTGAAACCATCTCCCCTGCTCCTATCCCAACAGACCCCGCTAAGGAGTCTGTCTCCTTTCTTGTAGCCCCCATTCAGATATTGAAAGGCTGCTATCAGGTCTCCCCGGAGCCTTCTCTCCTCCAGGCTGAACAGCCCCAGCTCTCTCAGCCTGTCCTCACAGGGGAGGTGTTCCATCCCTTGGATCATTTTTGTGGCCCTTCTCTGGACGTGCTCCAACAGCTCCATGTCCCTCCTGCGCTGAGGACTCCCCATCTGGACGCAGCACTCGAGGTGGGGTCTCACCAGCGCAGAGCAGAGGGACAGGATCACCTCCCTTGCCCTGCTGGCCATGCTGCTTTGGATGCTGCCCAGCATGCAGCTGAATTTCTGGGCTGCAAGCGCACACCACTGGCTCATGTCCAGAATCCTTCGTTTTCGGATTTAGGACAGTCAGAACTGCTTTTTGAAATGGAAGATGGGTACCAGCTTCAATTTCAGCAAACTCAAGTTCTGATTTGTCTACACCACAAACTTCCCGTAATATATATGCCTTTCAAAGTGAGAGTTAAATGGCTTAGCAGACTACATATAGGAATCAATGTGTGCGAAATCACATCTTATTAGGTGAAATTTAATGTCTCATTTACTTAGTTTTCAAATACAAAGTTTCAGAAATATCTTGCACAGATCAACCAAGTACCAATGTGAGGCAGATATGTCTAACGTGCTGGAAAGGACCTGAATTCAAAGAGACAGCATAAATGAATTCATACCAAATACATGCCAGAAATATTTTAAGACAGGTTACTCAGCTTTTCTCATCCCTTTTTTTTTTTTTTCTTTAAAAAAAAAAAAAAAAGGAAAAACACAGTAGTGAAGCAGTGAAGCCCTGCTTCCTTTATATGGGAAGTCTGATCTAATAGCCAGGCCACATATAAAAACACTCATTGCAAAACAAATATAAATGGTCAAATTCCTTCAAATGAACAAAAGTCTGGAAAAAGGACTTTGCAGATCCTGAAAAACCATCTATATCAGCACAAGAATTACTTGTAATCGCTACAGCACCTCTGAAGATATGCTCCCAACTGCCAACCCAGACTGCAAAAAATCTCAGTGATCTTGTTTATAATATATATTTTCAGTCTGCTACAGACCAAACAGCAAAAAGTGGTTATGAAATCTATTTACTCAATTTATTCACTACTTTTTACTGTAATGTTTAATAAGACTTACTAATTTTGAAAAGAAGAAACAACAGCTAAAATATAAAGAACTGACAAGTGGTATGTGTGTCATTAAGCAATAAACAACATTCCATATTTCTGTCTTTGCAGTCTAGTTATTTTCGGTAAAACAAAGGGGAGTCTCATCACTCTACATACTGTAACTTTCAAAACTTGGCAGAGCAACTCTTGCACATTGTGTTTCAGATTCAATAACTCAATACATGCTTCAAAGATTTGGCAGTTGTTTTCAAAGTTATTTCCTACTTTTCTAGCTTATGCAACCTGTCAAGTACAGAGAATTTACACTTAGTAGACTAAGAGGATGTACATAGAGAAAGAGGAAATCATGATAACTTCAATTATATATGAAGTTTTGAATGCAAATTTGATTTGCCATAGATACTTCCATTGCCTGCAAGAAATCATTCTGATGAGAACAGTACATGCTATCTTTTCAGATTGTAGTTTTCACAGCTCCTGTTATCAAAAAAATTTGTTTAGGTAAACTACTGTCAATAGGGCAGACTCCATAACTACCAAGCATGCAAATCCCCTGTTCTCTAATACAATACTTGTTTCAAGAGTAACAGAATTACAACAGGTAAGATCGAAAACAAGAACAAAAGCAAGTTCTGGCAAAGCCACAGCATGATGGGGAGTTTCGCCTTTGATTAGAATCTGTTTACTTAAAACACTCAGCCAAGTATCTCTCCTCTAAACCAGACCAGAAATGTAATTACAGAAAACATCCCTGTGAAATTTTCCATAGTTATAGGGTTTTAAAGAGTTGGAAACATGGCAAGTGGAAAAAAAAAAAATCCTTTCCAAATACAAAGTATTTTCTGGCAGTAGTCTAGTAATTTTCTTTTTGGCTTCACCATAATACAGTGAGACCTGAAGCTTAGTGCTCAGTTCACACAATGTAAGAATATATTAGTTTAAACTAATATATCTACTGGGCAAGTAATCTTGGTGTATCAACAGTAGGGCTTGGTAGGTAGTTTCAGTAGAAGAGAGTCAATAATGAATGAAACATTTTATCCAAGCTCATATGTACTTGACCTCTTGCTTCCTCCCCCACAACCTATTTCCTACATCTGACAGTTTTATTATTATATCTCCTGCTTTTTCTATCATCTTTCATTTCATTTTTCATTTCTGCCATTCTCCCCACTTTCCACAGTGTTCTGCCTATTCTTTTACACTCCATTTCTTTTTCATACACTTGGCCCCAGTTGAGGCCAGTTGCAAAAATCCCACTGATCTGACTGCAAAGGGATCCCTTGGAAACATCACCTACCACCTCTGACCCTATCCACCGTCCTTCGGTTTTCACACCGAGTCATGCTATCCAATTTAACGTTTAGAAACAGGAAAGGGAATAGCTTCCTCCACTTCTTTCTACTCTGTTCTCTCATTTTCCAAACACATACTCCAGCCAGTTAGTTTGAGCAAACACCAGGAGCCAATTTAAATCGCTATCAAGGAAGAAAGCAACCCAGCAAAAAATCAGTAGGAAAGAACTCTGAAACACAGAGCTCAGTGTCTTAGTGAGCTGAGCCGGCACAGAGCAGAATAGTTTGCGAAAATTCCACTTCCTTCCAGTCTCACTGAGGCCCAACAACACCAATTGTCATGTTTTGTCTCATTTTCAAATTCTTGCCCCTCACCCGCTGATTTCCCCATATTGCCCACATTCACATTCAAGAGAACGTATTTGCAAGCTTTAATTGAACAATGGTCTAGTGTTGGGCACTGACGAAACAAATTTTGAAATAAATTACAGCATAGCTTAGTTTGTTACATAACAGTCCCCAACCTTTTCAGAAAGAGCAGGTAGTCTTTTCTTCATTTGGAGGAATAAAAAAATCTTGACGGAAAAGCTTTATATGGCAGTCTAATAAAGAGCTATCCAAACAAAAGAAAATAACCGTTCCCAGCCCAAAACAACCAGTAATTCAGTTCACTGTCAAACACTGTTGTATACACCATTTCCAACAAGAGTGATGAACAGAGGAACACGTCAGGGGAAGAAGCCTTTGTCTTTCAGTGTCTGACCTTTCCCAGTAAATTGTGGGTACAGACAGACTGGCTGGATCAGACCTAAGGCTTGTCTACTGCAGTGCTGTCTCAGATATCCACACCAGATGCTTTAGATGCAGGCACAAAGATCTCACAGTAGGCAGTTATTGGATAATCTGTCCCCCCACATTAGACTCATGCAGATTGCTACTAGTTTGAGGACGTCTTACAGAATGAAAAATAAGTTAATTATCCTTTCCATATTTTTATTAGTAGTTTTAATGGTCATCATAAACAATAAAATATTTAGGAGACAAGACTTCTTTCCTCCTTTTTCTTGCATTAGAATGTCTGAAGATTCCAGAATGTTTACGACATCCCTACCATGAAAACAACGGAGTATGTTCACCTCTTATGTTAGATGGTCATGAACAATCTTGAGGCATTTGCTGATAAACTTCAAGACTCCTCTCCAGAAATCTACCTGGCACTCATTCTTCTCCCCACTAACCACCACTCTGCTGGCACAAATGACAAGATTAATCTGAATAACAACTTCTTAGGACTTTATTTAGCAAGTCTAATTTTTCGGTCAGATCACCTGATTCACCTGATATACTTATATAGGTTTTGGGTGTAAATGAGTATTCCATGACAAGAAATTGGAGGCTGGGAGTGAGACTGGGGACTGCTTTGTTTAGCAGCAGTGTACATGAATCTAGAGGGAACCTGACAACTGAGACAATAACTACCACCTTAGATGATCTAGATGCTTTAGTTATCACTCACTTTTTAGTTCCTGGTGCTCTCCTTCTCTCTAAACCATCAACCTCTCTCAGCTCGAGACTCTCCTGCTCCTTCCAGGCTCACATTTCCCAGTCAAAAAGGTCTACTTACAACTAGATTTTGCTGTAATTAAACACAACAGTCTTTCACAGGAAAGTATGAAGAATATATAATTTCCAAACAAAGAATGTTTGGAAAACAATGCTTAATCAGGATGCAGTAAGCTTCATTTTTCTTTTTTTCCTGTTTTACACTGTTGACTCCAAGTTTTAACGAAAAGATATTTTAAGCATTCCTAACTCAGAAACGTGCTAAGAATAAGAGAATTTTCTAAAGAAAACATTCATACAACCACAGGATGGTTTGGGTCGGAAGGGACCTTAAAGCCCACCCAGTCACAACCCCCTGCCATGGGCTGGTTGCCACTCACCAGACCAGGCTGCTCAAGGCCAGGTTAGACGGGCCCTGGGTACCTCCAGGGATAGGGCACCCACAGCTTCTCTGGGCAGTCTGTGCCAGTGCCTCACCACCCTCTGAGTAAAGAGTTTCCATCTAATATTTCACCAAATTCTCCCCTCTTCTAGTTTTAAACCATTTCCCTGTGTCCTATCACTGTCAGACCATGTAAAAAGTCAGTTTCCCTCCTGTTTATAAGCTCCCTTTAGGCACTGGAAGGCTGCAATGAGGTTTCCCCAGAGCCTTCTCTTCTCCAAGCTGAACAAGCCCAGCTCCCTCAGCCTCTCTTTGCAGTAGAGGTGCAGATATCCAGTGAAGACCATCTAAAGCCAGAGTTAAAAAAACTCTTTATTTTGAGAATAGGAAACTGAGCAAATTGCACTGGGCTCGAACAAGAGGGCAACTCCTCTATATTGTTCTCCCTTATTAAGCATCATTTCCATGTTGGGAGTGGTTACTATGCCTTACAGAATGATAAGGATGCCAATACTTCTGGACTATAATCCATCCCACACACGGATACACTGTGCAGGTATGAAAATTGATTTACTGTAGCTCCACACTGGCATAAGGAAAATAGGCACAAGATTTTTCTGTGATGGTAGCGAAAAGATTACATAGAGAGAAGTTCATCAGGTTTTAGATTTTTCAGGTAAAAAATGTAAACAGTGCAATATCAGAAATTATAGCTTGCAGTTCTTAGAAGTATGTTGGTATGAGCAGCACCACATTAACAGTTTGTGTTTGCACTTGCAGTACTTTCACAGCTCAGGAAGATGTTTTGTGGTTTTGTGTCAGTATTTTGGAGGCTCCAGAGAAGTGAATGAGTTAGTCATCCAAACCTACCAGCTGTTGAAGCAAAAACTGTTGTGCTTCAGCTATGAAGATCAGAGTATACTTATTCCATTAAGCTTCAATACTCTTAAGAACCTAGGTTTTAAAAGAGCCACAAGATTAGCTACTATTTTGTGATCACAATAGGAAGGGAAAACTTCAGCAACTGGATGACTAAGTGACCTGTTAACGATTTTGAACACAAGACAAACGTGAATCATTTTGCTACTACCCTCTATCAATCTTGAGGTTCAGGTGCTCTGCCCTTTCCCCCCACTCTGGCTGTGCTGATAAGAGCATACAGAACCCCTAATGAACTAGTTTCAACCTGTCATACATAGCAGGATGGACAAACACTATTTACATGCCCAAGAGGGATGCAGTTGAGAGAATCTTTGTTCAAGTCTGCTTTATTACCTATGCCACAAGAAGTGCTACCCTGAAGGAACTACTGCTAATATTCCTGCCTTCCTTTTGCAATTCAATACTACATTAAGTGTTCACAAACTCTGGGCAGAGGATCCAGTTATTCAAAAGTGTCTTTAAATTCCATTAATGGACAACATTTTAGTAGTGAGAACCTTGACTTACTTTTCCAGTTCAACTTATCTTTGGTAATGGCTTTAATTTGCATCTCTCCCTTCTACTTCTACTCATTTAGGAAGGCATTTCAGCTTTCTGAAAGCAGGGGGGATCAGAAATCAGTTTGAGAAAAACATTAGTGTTTTCTGAGTGTAAATCAGATTCAACTATTGCCTGCCTACAGGGTAAAGAGCCAGTGACTGCTCATCCCTGAGCAGAATGCTCTTTTCCACAAGGCTGAGCTGTCTCCAAATCACAGAGTGAGGCCTTTCCTCATATATTCCATGTAAATATGTTTTTTTTTAATTATAATGTACACAGTCACATAAATAGGATTAACACAAGCAGGAAATAATAGGCTTTTTACTGAAGATACAGAGAAACTTAAAAATCACTTTGAGGTTGATAATGAGGTTGGGATGAATGTTCTTAAACTCCATACCTGAGAGAGACAGTCACACACGTGCCCACTGAAAAACATTGGTAATTTCCTCGAAAACACACAAGCAAAATTATCTGTGCCCCTCAACACAAAAAATTCCCCACTTCTAACCTGTAAAAATACCATAGGTATCTTATTTCACCTCCATAAAAATCAGTAACAATGTGGTGATGAATAAACTGATAGAATATCCTGAGTTAGAAGGGATTCTCAAGGATCATGCTGATGTGAGACAAACACCTCCCCCGCGAGGACAGGCTGAGAGAGCTGGGGCTGTTCAGCCTGCAGGAGAGAAGGCTCCAGGGAGACCTGATAGCGGCCTTTCAGTACCTAAAGGGGGGCTACAAGAAAGAAGGGGACAGACTCTTCAGCAGGGTCTGTTGGGATAGGACCAGGGGAAATGGTTTCAAACAGAGAGGGGAGATTTAGCCTGGACATAAGGAAAACGGTGTTTTTGTTGTTTTGTTTGGTTTTTTTTTTTTTTTTTACGCTAAGGGTGGTGAAGCACTGGCACAGGTTGCCCAGAGAGGTGGTGGATGCCCCATCCCTGGAGATCTTCAAGGTCAGGCTGGACTGGGCTGTGAGCAACCTGACCCAGATGTAGGTGTCCCTGTGCACTGCAGGGGAGTTGGACTAGGTGGCCTCTAAAGGTCCCTTCCAACTCAAATGATTCTATGATCCTATGATCGAGTCCAACTCCTGGCTCCACACAGGACTACCCAAAATTCCAACTGTATTTCTGGGTGTTGTCCAAATGCTTCTTGAACTGTAGCAGGCTTCGTGCTGTGATCAGTACACTGTTTTAGTTACTCTGGTCAGAAATGCCTACTGAACATTATATCACAGAGTTTGACAGAGGTTCAGTAATCTATCCTTCCAGCCGTGTCAAAACCTATAAAGCAATTTTTTCTTTGGGTAATACACTAATCTCTTTGAGTGGGTGATGGCATTACAGGTACTATAGGTATTACAGGTAAAGATGCATTACGATTCAGGCACAATCTTATTTGCAATCCCCTGTCCTCCCAACACTTTGTAAGCAGAATGAATCTGTAAAGACACACTGGCTGATGTCACCTCCTGAAGAGACACTGTCAAAAATCACACACTTTAATAAAACAGACAATATTGCATGATGGTCTCACTTACCTTTGATAATCTGATGTGTTAGTATGCTTGTTACCCAAAAGACTCTCCTAGGCATCCTCAAGATAACTAGTACTAACTGCAGTACACCACTTGCAGACCCTACAACTGACTATATCAATTATGACTGCCCGGAGCTATTTTTGTTTGTTTGTTTTCTTGTTACTAAGAAAATTCTCTTCATACCTACTGGATGTAAATTCAGAAATTGTGGAATTAACTTTCCCTTTGATCCAAAACTTAAGGTCTTTGACTTTCAAGATGTGCAAAACCTACAGCATAATCCCATGTATGCTATGTGTAAACAATTGAAATCAGGTCCAAGTGGCAAGTGAAAAACCAGTATCCATAACCTCCTTCACCTAACTCCATGGTTAATGGCTCTTCCCACTATTATGTAGAGCTCGGTTTTGAAGGCATGAAAAGCTGTTCAAATGCAATAAGCTACTCAAGGTAAGGTACACCAATTCATACCCTACTCCTTTACCAATTCTAACAAGTGAGCCAATTATCTCAGCTGCTCTGTCACTGGTGTGATTTCATTCTTAATCTCCAGTAAGATTTGTACTGCTTAAACTTGGATAAGAAGTTAGCAGTACCTGTATTGTCAGACTTTTGCTATAAATAAATATAAAAAACATTTACAGTAGTTTCTGCTTTCCAAGAAAGCTGTTTCTGACTAATGCAAGTTTACTTCTTTTTATTATCATTTCAGAAAACTGTATTTGTGCCCAGAGGAGAAATATTTTCATTATTTACAAATAAACAAACCAATTTTGATGCACAGTGACAGTGTTCAATCACATTTCCCAAATTCTTGTGCTGTATATCATAGGGATAAACCAACAACCTAGAAGTAAAAACAATGGTAACTGGAATGTGTTCTAAGTGGCTAATACCAAGGCTACACATGCATGAAGCACTGCCTACAGCCATTGAGCTATTCTAACTCTAAAATTCTAGAAGACCAAGGCACACACTTTGGTATCAATGACTTTTCTCCACTGAAATTTTCCTGTGACAGATCTTTCTGCAGCAGATCTATGTGGAATTCGAATCTTCATCTCAGAGATAATCACAGACTATACCAGAGATTCCTGATGTGAATTTAGATACATTTTATGTGAGCAACAAGAAGTAAATACATCATCCCGTTATGGTCATTTACAGAAATTTCAGTCAAGAGTATTGAATGAAATTCTGAACTGTACCTGCATGAGTAGAACTCTGCTCCTATATACTGAGGTGACAGGCACCAAAGAACTCATTTAAGCAAAACAATGTCTTGGTCAACAGGGCAAGGCTGAGGTCTCACCCAAGATTGGCGAGAAACTAGTATTTGCCTCAACAACACTTTTGGTCTGTTCAAGACCTGGATGTTGGAATTTTGTGCTGATTTGATGCTTCCAAAGAAGAGCAGCTTCCAGATACCAGCACCCAACAGGGTAAAAATCCTCGATGGCAATGATATCATCCCAGTTTCAGCTGTGACAGAATTCTTTTTTTTCATAGCATCTAGTATGATGCTATGTTTTAGCAGTAGGAGAAAAACAGTGTTGATAACACACCGATGTTTTAGTTATTGCTGAGCAGTGCTGTATAGAGCCAAGGATGTATCAGCTTCTCATACTGTCCTAACAGCAAGGGGGCTGTGGGAGCATAAGGGAGGGGACAGAACAAGAACAGCTGACTTAAACTGGCCAAAAGGATATTCCATAACATATTACTCCATGCAAAAACTATAAAACTGTGGGGATAGGGGAGTTGGCCAGGGGGCTGATGCCACTTGGTGATTGGCTGGGCATTAGTCATCGGGTAGTGAGGAAATGCACAGCACATCACTTATTTTATTTTTTCTGTCCTAGTAAATAGCTTTTATCTCAACCCACAAGCTCTACTTTGCATCCACCCCCTTCCCACTTCTCTCCCCTATCCCACTGGGGATGAGCAAATGGCTGTGTGGTGCTTAGCTGCCTGCCAGGTTAAAGCATAACAGATCTATATATATAACTACAGTCAGACTAGATGTATGAAGCGAATTCAAGGTGGTGTGCAAGTGATCCAATCCTGAGTATTTAAAAAATAAAACACTTTTCTGCAAATCTGAGGCGAGAAGAAACGGCTGGAACCACTTAAGAGACTAGAACATTTCCATTGCCTTCACAGCTGTTTCATGAATGGCTCCTCATAAGTATAGTAGTTCAGTCAGGCCTGAATAGGAAAGAAAGGTTAGCTTATTGCTTAGCCCTTGACAGAATGTTAAGCTCCTATAAAAAGATGAGGCCACTGAGAACCCAGAATATCCTCAGTTGTCTGTGGCACTGATCATGCTCACACATGTCAGTGTCAGGGCATTTGATTTTCCAGAGAGCTCAGCATTCTCTGAAGTTGTAGACCTGTGACCTCAATTCCTAATGTGATGTCTCTGACATGAAACCATAGTATTGTTCTTTTAGAATACATTCCTAATCCTACTAAAAATGCCAGCACAGCATTGAAACATAAAACAATATTTTAAAATTTGAAGTTAGTTATCTAGTTAAAAAAGACCAGATTAACATGTTAAAAACTGAAAAACACTTTTTGGAAAATCATAAGTTACTCCATAGAAATTCCTGTTGTAGACAAATCACTCCCTTTCCCTAAAAACACACACAAAAAACAACTTAACTGTACAAGCTAATAGTTAATAAAACACAGTAAGTTACTTGAAGACCTTTTTTCCCCACTAGAAATAATTTTTCTATATAGATCATAACATGTACAATATTGGAGCCACTCAAGCTGAACAGCAGACTTCTAGAGTGAAGAGGACAAAAGTGTTCAAAAATTAAGTCAAATCAAATTTTGATAAGAAATCTATGCATTAGAAGGTTTGAAAATAATATGAAATTAAGTTTTTTTTTAAAAAACAACTGTACTAGATCTTTCTAATGAATCTATTGAGAACTCTTGCACATTAGGACAGAAGCTCTATTTTTCACTCTTTCATTATGCTTCATGTTTTTTCCTTTAAAGTAAAATAAATTGAAGCCTAAAGTTGAGAGCATCCACTAGAAATATACTCCAGATTAAATCTCACCTGGTACCTTTTAAACTTTATGAAGCATAGAAGAAGAGTGTGGAGAAAAAAAACACAAAAACGTGTGTGTATGTGTGCACACAGACACCCCAACAACATTAGAAATGAAGAGGTTCTGGGAACCAAAATTCTGTCAGAGGCCAGCGCATGCCGAAGGTCTAGCGCTTGCCTTGAAAACTCACAGGGCATAAAATGCCCCAAGTATCATACTAGAGACAATGAAAGCCCCAGCAATCACAGTTACAGCAATGAGTGTAGTTACAGAAAATAGTTTCCTGTTATGTTGAAGTCTCNTAGTGTACTTTCAGGCTGGCTAAAGTATCTCCTAATTACATGACAAGATATCATTGTGTCTCCACTACCTCACAACTACACACAGAAGTGTCTTTATTTCTAGGGTCAACTGAAGTCAGTTTAGTGCTCATATAAACTCACTATTTAACCTACGTTATTGTTGGGACAACAGAAGTTACAAAAATATATTCAGGCATACAGACTACAAGTCTGCAATGGGATATTTTGTTCTCTTGCAGATTGCAGTCAAATTTCAACACATTTACATCAGCATAAAATCTAGCACAGTTCCACTGAAATCAGTAGCATCATGCTACACCTAATGCACATAACAGAAACAGAATCTGTTTCTCAACTGTTTTTAATCATTTACAGTTTTTAGGGTAAAATTGCCACTGGACTCTGAAATTACATGTTCCATGTGAACAGATGAATACAATCTCAAAATCAAATGAAAAAAAATCAGCTTCTCTTTAGTTGTGCAAATACCAAAACCCCTTTGCTTTTCACCAATTAAGTACTGCTTCAAAGTCTTGTTTGTGTTCAAAACCTCCAATGGCCTTTTAGCAAGGCAGTAAATTCTTTGACAGAAACACTCAGAGCAAGAGTCATCTCAACTGCACAGGCAGAAATGCAAACCAATCCTTAATTTGGGGTAACTGAACTGACAGGGAAACAGCCTGCAGCTGCAGCCTCAAGTTTATCTTTTGTTCCAGAACTGGTTGTAAAGCCAAAAAAAGACAAGAGAGGAATAAACAAAAGAAAAATATACTGAAGAAGAGATAAATAAAGTGGTCTTAAATACCTGGATACCTGCATTTTGCAAAGAATGATTGATTCCTAACTTCTTGAACATGTCACAAGGGAGAGATCACAGATCTCAATTGCAGCTGAACACCTAACCATCAAATGGTTAGGAGGAGGCATCAAATTCTTAAGTGTCCATTAACCACCACTGGCTATAACCCAGACAACACCACTAATCCTCCTCCTACTTTGGACATCACAGGTCAGTACTGAATCAGATTTTTCACTTCAGGCGCTACAGAGACCTGGGGGCTCAGATTGCTGCTAAGGACTCATGATGGGCTGCTTAGAAAAGTAAGACCAACATAGTAATATTTTCCATTCAGAAACTGAGCATTCCTAAATATAATTAAATGGCCAAACTTTAGCAACTCAGTTATGTCCAGTACAAGTTATAATCCAGTAGTGAACAGAATGCCTCTCACAAACTAGTCATCCAGTTCTGTTGTCTCACTTCCTCCTTTCTTAACTAAAAGCGTCCTCATACATTTTGTGTTTGCGAGTTGGTCCACGCCTTACAGCAAAAAGGTAAACCTTTTTGGTAGCCTTGGTCCCCTCACTGCAGGAGAAGAAACGGACAAATCAGCTGCTGCTGTGAATGTACATTTTTGTGTGAACCAAAGAACTGCTAGGACTAAAAAACCTTATACAGTCACAGAACTCCAGCAGTAGTGCTATATGCTGAATTCAAGACATGGATTGGTATTCAAAAATAAGCTCCTAGCCTGAGTCAAGAACAGCTCCTATTGTATACTGCAGCGATTTGATACTCTCACCAGCCCATCTGTGTATGTGAAATATGAGATGAAATTCAACCACTCAAAGTGAACTGATTTGTTTTCAAAAATGTTTAGAAAACATGACCATTACACTTAATAGTTTTGCACAGCACAGGTGAGAAAGACTGGGCAAGTGAGCTGTCTTGCTCCAGTGCACATGCCTGCTGACATCAATTCTTCCCGGTATGGTTGTGCTCTTTTATAAATAGCCCTAAAAATCTACACTGCAGTATTCACCAGAAAGTTCCATCCCTAACAGAATGCCAAGCAACCCAAAAATGGTTTTCAAAAACCCTCTAAAAACCAGTTATGCTAGAGCTCAGCCATCGAGATAGTACATCTTCACTTATGTATCATGGACAGCAAACGTTTTCCTAATGAAGTGCAACAAACAGAGAAAGAAAGCTTCTACCCAGTTCTGAACTGCTGTTCGAGAAGGCAAGATTTGTTTCTTGACTAGTTACCTGAACTATGCTATCGCCTTAAATACACAGTATAGCTTTGCCAATTGTATGCCCATGTCACTGTGTGACATCAGTTGATTCCTTATATGTTACTAGGGAATTCAATTTGCAAAATTCCCAGCTAAATTATGATTTGTCATCATGATGGACAACTCTCCTCAAGACCCTGTTTGTCAACAGATCCCATACCTCTACTTCTTTGCTTTTACAGCAGAAAAAAAAAAAAAGTTGTCAACAGTGATATAAAATAGTTTCTTTTTCACCTGTCATTCTCTGAAAAGATCACAGAGAATGACCTGACAGTAACACACTGCTGGAAGTCTCCAGCAGTTTCCCACCTAAGAACACCGGGCTAGGTATGAAGAGCACTTGCTTGAGTTACCCACTGGGAGACTGAAACTGTACAACTCCAATAAGGACCTTTAGCCTGACTCTAATTAAATGAGGAGTAATATTACCCAATTTAGAAAAGACCATTAAAATCTTAATTTAACCATGATGATTTTAGTCCATGAATACATCCTACTCTGAAACAGTCATTACCTACCAAACCTTCACTCATTTTGTGCTGAAAAGGAACATCAACCATAGTTTATCTGCTGACTAGTTGTTTTTTGACACATTTATTTTTAATTCCACATACCTACACTCCCTATGCAACAATGTGAACACTTAATTTCAAAAGGTTTTTTTTTCCCCCTTTGCAATATTTTTCAGGAGCTGCAAATCAAAAAAAAAAAAAAAAAAAGCAGTTGAAAAATCACTCTCTCTCCTGCTAGCTCGTCAATAAGACAGCGCCTGCTGGTACACTTGTGGGCAGGAAACCACCCTTACTAATGCCACATCAGCCCCCTGCCTCCTAATAGCAGCCACCAAGGCTGCATGCTGCCAGGCCCTGCCTCGATGGGGCAAACTGTTCTAGCAAGACCACGCTGCTGAATTGTTCGTTCTTGCCTGAGGCCTTTAAGAAACCTCAGCTCCTTCCTGGAGTGAAGCCTTGCCAGGGGGCATCAGTCTGTTGCTGGCGACACGCTCTACACACAATTTGGTGGCTTCCTGCCCAAAGCATTACATAATTTGAGCCTCTGGCATATCTTTCTGGAGCATTTCACACACTCATCAACAAGATCAGTAGTCCTGCCAGTCAGCAGATAACTCTGTACCTTTCCTTCATTGATACTGACCTGAATGGTACTGACTGCAGGGCCTAAGGCTGCCTGTTCCCAAGTAAATGAAAACTGGACAGTACGACACAGACAAAAGCAGCAGCTAAATAAACAATGGGTTGCCAATAAAACTTTGGACACAGAGAAAAAACTATTTCATCTATTTCTGCCACAGGAATACACATGTGGATTGATTAAGGACAGTTGCAGTTAGCTTCACTGAATTAAGTCAAAACTTATTCAATAAAGTATACAATCTGCTCCCAGTGCCACATGTGATACACAGTAACTACTAGTCCTACATCTGATTCCAGTCATCTAGTCCTGAGTCAAGAGTTCACTCAGAATCTGGGCACATATAGCTAAGTTGAAAAATACAACTACTGCTTGGTGTCTGAGCAAGGTTCAGCCACCTGTATCCCTGAAAAAGGCAGACCACCTCCACAGAAACCCCAAAGAACTGGAAGCCAGAAATCATACTTTATGAAAAGCATATTAGTTATTAATAGTTAAGTGCACTGAAAAATTATTTGTATGCAAAATAAAAAAAAATCTTTCAGACTTTCTCATACAGTGAATGAGTTATATTTATCTGACAAAACCACTTAATCTAAGCCAAGAAACAAGCATCAGTGCCTGTGCAATATAAGATAAATACCACAAACTCTTATCAGTATGCAAATATAATAAGCCGAAGAAACAACCTGCAGTTTGAATTTCAGAATTTTACAGTATCCAAAAAATTCTGCAGGTACTTTTACCCATGCCTTAGGAGGATATTTTATTCTTCTCAACAGAAAGCAAGCACTACTTTTACAGACACCTACAGTAATTCTCCGGAACCAAAATTATCCTCCTGCAGTTTTGAGAGGTTTTTAGTCTAAAAAACCACTCACAGCAGATGAAAGCAGTAACAATCCAAAACTTCACTTACGGCATTGCAAATAATCTAGCTCAATTAGATGCAAAAGCTTTTATTCTCCTTTGGTCAATGAAGTTATTTTCACAAAAAAAAAAAAAAAAAAACACACACCCTGCACTCTAAGGGCAGTTAACATCTCCAACCATATCCAGAGAAAGCAGAAATAAAGGGACAATCCCAGACCCCAACTCACAACCAATGCAGCCAATACAGGTACCAGGGAACAAGCAGTAGCTGAGAAGGCTGCAAGAGGATGGATGCTTCTTTCAGACCAGCAAGCCACCAGCTGCCAGCGCTTTAAATCACTAAGACCACCCCAGCATGAACACAAAAATACTAATGCAGCCCCTTTTGGGATGTGCCCCTATGTTCCAGAAACAGAGTTCATTTCTTGTCATCCATGTTTCAAGAAGTAGGCCAGCAACCTCAACATGCCATATTTTGAGCTGCGTTTTCATCGTGAGCCTCGATAACATGAAAAGAATTAAGCAGTATTGTTTTTTCCACTTGAATATTTACTGAAATTATTATGTATCAGTTAACATAACCAGATAAACTGCATGGTGCAGAACAACACTGAGTGGGCATGCTGTTTTATCCAAACTTTTTTGTTCCATAACAAAACTGGAAAGCACATAGCTGATCATACAAAAATAAGATCCTCCAGGACAGCTTAACGATAGCAAGCTCTTTATGTACCCAATAGATTATTGGCTCAGCTTTTAGATCGTCTCTTTTTTGGCAGTCATATTAACCCACTTTTTCCTCCTCATCCCAAAACTACTTCAGAGAACATTATTAATTACTGAAGCCACCTGTGCTTCTAGAGAATGCTCCCCCACATACCTTCCTTACTTCCTACTGGGTGCACAAGGAAGAGGCAGCAGTATATTTACAACCTTTATGCTGGCAGATGTTACATCACAACAAAATTGCTTTGCTGCAAGTTCAGGACAAAGTTGGTGGGAAGAAATTTATGTAACCAGGCATTACCAACAAAAGCCACAAAGGGTGGCAAATCACAGGACAGGCATTTAATTTCACACAAATCTCTCTTCTCCCTCCCTTCTCACTCTGCTTTCCAATTTGTTTTAATTCCACAGGAGAATCTGACTGGCAGTCACTTCGTAGTGCACTGCAAGGCCTAAGCACCAGCAGCTTTTCTTGTCTTAACAAAACCTACAGAGCTGAAATTAAATTACAGCTGGCTTAAACACACTTATTTTACTGCTACCCACCTAGAATACATACTCATTTCAAAGCAGACATGTTTAGTCATTGAATAATATGAAGTATAAAAGAAAAATTCACTGTAATAAACAGAGAGACATTTCAAAACAATTTTGATTACTATCTCCAAATCTGGCTGTAACTAGCTAGCTAAAACTGGCATTATTGTGATGGAAATAGCATGATATTTCAATGCAAGAAAGTAAATAATTTTGACCAGATACTAGCACAGGAGTTGACATCCACCCAAGAAAGCCATTTGCATTATCAGTTTGCATTATTCTGCTGTTACATTTTGACACTGAGTTTAAACATTAAACTGCTAGTACAACGCACTTTTTCTTCAGTCTCTTGGGGGCAAACTCTGATACAGCTGGCCAGATTTCCTGCTTGCTAATACCTGCCAAGCAAAGAAGTGGGAGACATCAGTTTAATTTTGTTTGTCCAGTAAGCAGATCAAAGCATTACTCACCTGCAAGAGAGGTTTACAGAGCCTCACTGTGCAAATATCCTGCACCCTATGATGGCAGCCAGCACCAGCTTGTGTTAGGTTGCCCAGAATAAAAACCTACACTTAAAAGCAAGCTAGCAACTTTGTAGTCCCACTTGACTAAGAACTGTTATAAGACGCAGCTCTAGTTTTTAGTCTAATCTTTAGCACATGTAATCAGAACTGGTGAACACTTATGTTCTGTTGCCTCTATCCTAAATATATTCGGCTCAAGACTCCTCCTGTGTCGATGTAAGTTCATTTGGGAAAACAGCATTTTCAACAAGTACATATAATGCCTAAAAGAAATTCCAGAGACACCAATAGATCAGAGTATTGTAAAACTGAAGAAGTGACAAAAAAACAATTTCAGCATAGCTGAAGCATCATTCTAAGTGTATGTTCTGTATATTTGATAGCAATCTGCCTAGCCTCTTCTGTTGCTTTTCTCATCCAACCACACAGTTAGGGTTTGTTGCCTTCACAGAACTGGATAGAGGGAGAAAACAGGAACACCACCACCCAGATAAATGATTTTGAAACTAACAGGGATGTTCTTTGGCAGATCTGACGTGTGCAGCTACTTCAGCACACAGTTTGAAAAACAAAACAGAAAGTCATGTACAGACGGTTTTGACTTCAGACTGCCCCTTTAAGTAAGCTTTGCTGAATCAGACTATGGCAACACAGTTGGAGCTGCTCAGTTATGCTCTGACTTACAAGGTTTATATAGGGAATCCTCATACCTAAAAACAACACCAAGAATCACATTTACTTTTTTTGCTGGAAGATTGGTGTCATAAGGATTATATGAAAAACAGACTGCTTGATAAATATCCTATAGCAGACTATACTTCTAAAACCAGAAAGAACAGAACTTTGCTACTGCTGGACTATAAATCAAAACTGGATCTGTTCCATAACAAAAGTATTAAAGACAATGACCTCTGTTATTGCATGACCTGTCAGTTTAAGCAGTATGAGCAATGCCTTACTTCATACATTAAGCTGCACTCCTGGGAGTTTGTTCTGGTATAGTATGTACATGTCCCTGATTTACTACATTCTGATTTGCAAGACAAGGTCAAGAAGAAATTTACTAGAATCCCTACTGCTAACGCACAAGAAGATCAAGCCATCTTATCACACTATAAGTCTAGAGAATTGGAATATAAAAAGTTACCAAGATGTACTAATCATTCCGAAAGCGGCTTTATACCTTTAGATGCTTCACCATGTTGAACTAACAACACAGAGGGAGTTTCTTTTAACTGACAAAGAACAGCGCTGTGCGTACAGCCCTGCAGCACACTGCTTTTATTTCATCTGAGATATCGACGAATGGTCACCAATCAGGTCAAAAGGAAAATTAAAAAAAAAAGGAAGGAGAATTACAATAAATGCCATAAAATAAATAATGCAAGGATAGTCCCTGCCCCAGAAACCTTGCAATTTAGGGCATGAATAAAGACTCCTTAGGGGATCATACCAAACCTACCTAATATTCCTGAATTCTGACTTCTACATAGTGCCTGTACATCAGCTAATACTTTAAGGATGTAAACTGAAAGTATGCACATTATTCTCAGGAGCACCACAGCAGGTTGTTGTGCATCTGACTACATGCAAGACAACAAACTTTCATGTCAGGCACTGCCACAACAGATAAGACAGGGATTGCAAAATTATCGTAATCATACAAGAGGTGNGGAGGGAAAAAAAAAAAAAATAAAAAAAAAAAAAAAAAAAAAAAAAAACCTCTCTACAGACAGATATGCCTATGTCCAAAAGGTGTGGGAAGAAAACATGGAGCAAGACTTCAGAATTATGAAATTGTAAAGAAACTGCCTTCAAGTTGGGCTCCATCCTTCCTGTGCCACAGAAGTCTAGGTATTCTAGCCTTCAGACTAGTTTCAGTCAGCAACATGTGTGTCTTGAGCCAACGTTATTCCTTCAGAAGGAATAATTTGCGCCTCCTCACATGTATACCCAATTGGAAATTGTCAAATTTAATTCTGAAGCCAAATGAAGAGCTTCACCTGCTAATCACACAAGCTGATGTAATCATATCTCAAGCTCTGAAGTGCTGGGCCTGTGCAGTTGCAGCATACTATATCCAGTTCAGATTTATTTCTCATAGATGGCATGCCTCCCTCTGATTCCTGATGGAAAGCCCAGCTCAAGCACCAGGAGAGCTCTACTGGTGGATGACGGTGCTGTCCTCACACAGCTGCAGGAACATTATCACCATTTTTGATTACTATATATACTGTGGTGCTTTTCAGTTTTTGGTTCTCTCTTTAGTCAGGTCTAATTTTAAGACAGAAAAAAAAAATACCAAAAAAAAAGTAGCTACTAATTTATCTATTAGATAGCAGAGCCTTTTCACTTTCTCCCACTCCCCAACTTTTGCTACACTTCCGAGTTTTATTACGCAACTGACAACTTTCCAGAGGCAGCCAGCAGACTGGTACAAAATAGCAGTAACAATACACGACAGAATGTCCAACCACTCAGACAAGCGTCACCCAAGCTTCACTCATACCTTGCTAGGTGACAATAGTCTCTAAGTGCAAGAAGCCATGAGGACAGAAAATTACCGACTTACTCCAACTTTTGCTAGGACAAAACAGAGCCCTGATGGCAAAGCAACAGTAGCTGCACTAGTATGCAAGATCTGGTCTACAGAGCCACTTAGTTTATCAAGTCCAAACAAGAATGAAGGCAATTAACACTAACATTTATAAACCTTGCTTCTCATCAGCTCTTCAAAGAGCATCATCTCACCAGTTCTTATCTCATGGGCTTTGCTCAGAACGAGCTGCATTGAGAGCAGAACAAACCACATCTCCAGTGATGTACTCCTCAATGCAGTAATTTTCCCTTTTATTATTTTCTCTTTTAACAATGAAAAATAGATCAGTAAGTGGACACAAACAGTTTTGGCCTATGAATCTTGCAGATGCAGAAACTCAGTTGCAATGGGACTATAATGAGAGAACAGAAATTGTAACAGCCTTCTGAAAGGCTTCTTAGATGAGGTGCAAAGTGATGTTAATAAGGCTCAAATTGACTTAGGTTACATGGCTGTAATAGCCACACTTGGGCAATAGACATTGCTGAACATGAAGAACATTTTAACAAAAATTGTTCTTACAGTCATTTAGAACCATGCTAATTATCAGCTAATCATCACCCAGGTAAGCAAAACATGTCCTAAAGCCATTAAAACAACATACTTTAAATCTTGAGAAGTGATGATAGTTTGAAGAAGTGGATTTGTCCACTTTTGGTCATCTTTGAGAATTCGTCTACGTAATTTAAAATTAACTGAGAAGTGCTATCTTTCCTTCAACTTCTGTAAAAAGAAAAAGACAGGAATTTACTTGTATTTTGCGTATAGAGAAGCACCTATTTTTTTTACTGAGATGAGCTGGTTTCTCATCTTTTGGGGAATTCCATGTTATGGCTTATGAAATTTAGCAATGACCAAGAAAGGCATTATCATTTAAATTACCAATTTTAAGAAAGGAGATATACCTTACATAGTAAATACTGTAGGGTCTACAGTTTAATACCATTTAGATATATAGTTCTACAGCTCTTCAATAAAAAAAAAAAAAATCACACAAAAAATACCTGACATCTTGCTCTGATAATTACTACCTCTAA
>VXAV01010931.1:259511-280013 GCA_013399715.1 Alectura lathami | reverse complement strand
TATAATTCCATATGTTAATAAGGAAAAAAGGAATGACAAATCTAGAGTTTAACTAAAACAAAAATAACCCCGATTCATAACAATCAAAGAACACTGTCAAGGCTGGTATGAAATCCTGTTTTAGTAACTCTTAATTAAAGCTGGCACATTCCAAATACTCTAATCTAAAATTGTACTTATCAGGAAAGTCATAAAAGAGGGAACTCCAGTCATCAATGTTTGAAGAAAGGAAAGAATAAATAAGATTTTTTGTGCATGGAATCCCTAATTAAATATTGGCAGAACAGGGATGTGACAACAGTAACAGCTGGGGAAAAAAACCTGCACTCAGAACCTATGATTGTTTAAAAAAAAAAAAAAAAAAGTGTATTTTCCCACTTTTGAAAAAAGTTCAACTTTTTTTTTCCAGAAGTTAATATGAAACTCAGTGGTGCAGTTTTCATAGCCTAGTTTAAGCCTTGAAAGAAAATATTTTTTTTTCCAATTTTATTTGCTTAAGAAATGCTTCTCTGCTTTTATTGTATCTGGGTAACCATAATTTGAAGAAACCAGTATTGCTCATCTCTGTCTAATCATTTGGCCTACATTTTGATTCTGTTTTTAATGCAGTGATTCAGATGTTATGATTAGTGAAACATGGAGGGAGAAGCAAAAATTATTCTCACAGAATTAATGNGAACCAGCCGAACCCGTGGAGAGCTCCCAGGTTTGTGTCAAGCTCTGTCACACAGGGTTTTACGGCCAATGCATCAGGGATGCTGCAAACTGAGGGGGTTATGCTTTTTTTTTTTTTTTTTTTTTTTTTTTTTTCTAAATACAGTTCAGTTAAGCCAATGCAGACTTAAGTTGCTGGTGCTGATTAAGCTTAAACAAGAGCAGTACAGTACTAGAAGGGTTCTCCAAGAACATTATTGAAGTAATAGTGAATGATCTGCCTAAACACACAGCTATGTTTAGTTGGGATATACTATGCATGCTTCAGGACTTAACCCCCATACTGATGCAAGTAAAGATGCCCCAAAAGGCACCTTCTCATAACTGTCTACTTATAAAAATATCCTCTGAAACACTGTTGGACACTTGGCATGGTAGAACAATAGCCTAGCCACTGCTGCAAAACTTGTATGTTCTTACTCTTTATGCATGGCATTCCAAGATATCAGAAATCAGGTGTGCATGCCATGGCAGACCTGCAGTGCATACAGCATCACTGTGTACATAGGCAGGTGCCAGCATTACAAGAATGGTGAAATGAGCGTTTATTGCACCTTGAGATAACCTGAGCACAGAATGCAATTCTCATGCTTGTATTCAAAAGTCACACTTGCTGTGTTATGCCCAGACAGACTGCAGAGCAAAATGCCCCAACATCATAGGTAACACACCTCCCTATTTAGGGACCTTCCCAGTGAGAATGCACCTTTGTTCTTCCTTCAGGCTTTATTATCAATGTAAGGAATCATTAAGAAAGAAATAAAAACAAGCAAACAACAACAACAAGAAACCTGAAAAACCTAAGCCTCAGTATGTTCAATGCATCAATGCCAAAATCATCCTAAAAGTCTAAGCTCAAGAACATCTTTCTGCCTTACACATCCTTCTAGCTTAATGTGCACAATATTTTTTGCTCTCAAATCCTTTCCTATTTATACCCTGCTTCAACAGCTGTGCCTTATTCCCCATTCAACATCCATTTTCCCTTAAGAGGGATAATTAATTTAGAACTCCAGGCAATAAGATGTAGGTGAGAAACCAGCTTTCCTGGTGTTGCCTTTCTTTTCTTAACCATTAAATGGTGCAATTCTGTCTGACATTTGCATTAGAGCAGTGGAATACATCTAAAATGAAAACCAAACAATTCCTTTTAGTGCTACGTAAGCATAATGAAACAGAAGATGAACTCTTCTACTGCGGTATTAATTCATCATTAGTTTTTCATATCTAAAAAGTAAAGAACTATCAAAATGAAGCTTGATGGGCCATATTCACTTAAACAATCACATGCTTGCTCAAATCAAGAGTTTTGAGAAGCATTTTCTGGAACCTCAGATACAAGACCTTGGAGATTTCTCTTCCACATCAGAACGGGCCAGCCTGTTTGTGTTTAAACTTTTTGCACATGCTCCCTGCTTTGTAGTCCAAAGGGCTGGTGGCAGACACTTCACGTGCCTGGTGGACCTCAGTCCATTCTTACCTGAGATAATGTATCTAAGTGATCATCTTGACTTACAAAAAAAAAGCAAAAATTGGTCCCCGAGCTAAGGGAAATATCAGCTTGGATTTTTCAGCTGAACTGGTCTTAGGATGTTTCTGCCCCTCACAAAGAAACTCATCCTGTGTGACTAGATAAGAAAGGGGTAGCTGGGGAAGACTTAGTGTCATCCCGCACTGAGTATGGGTTTAAATCCTCAATTCTGCAAGGACCTATTATCCGAGATAATTCCTTCATTGTCTTGGGTTACCTTAGCACTCGCAGCAAGCTTACCCTGAAGCTCTCAGGGAAGCTGCAAGTATGGACAGGTATTGCAACAGGGTGCAGGTGTCCCAAGAACAGGTGACCATATAATCATTACAATAATATTCAATAATATAATATTGAAAATCTTGGGTATTCAGTGAGGTTTGTGTTGTGCAAAGCCTGTTTTATTTTCAATGCATAGAAAAGACTTTTCTTGATGATGAAATTAAGTATGAGGAGTAGTTTATTCCATACTCATGCAATGAGTGACTTCTGCTAGCCTACTTTTTACATGATTTCCCTTTAGAACTAAAACCACCATCATGATGGTGAGAAATATATTACCATTTCCCCCTCGCCAATGATGTGGCAATACATAAAATATTGAAGCAAAAGAAAACACTCACTTGTGTGGTGCTATATTTCACTGTGAGTCTACTTTGTCTCCTCTTTTAATAAAATCCAAGTGATTTTACCTTTCTAACACTGCATGTGCTCACTGTCAGCATTGTGTTTTGCAGGCACTGTAAGAAAAGCCCTATGGAGATGGATTTGTGGACAAGAGTGGGAGAGGAAACTACATTTGCAGTAAATAGGAGCACCATTCAGAGACGATGTCCTATCAGAGACCTTTGAAGCCAGACATACACACAGCCTGGACAGGTAAGGGAGTTACAGTTATGATTATTTTTAATTTTGTAGTATGATTTCTGTAAAATATAGTCTTTGTACATTGAAAGAGGAGCTTGCAAACTGCGTTTAAAAAGAAGTGTGTTTGTCAGCTAAGGTAATAGTTAAGGGAAGATTTAAATGAAGTAATAGGTGATTTTTTTAAATGTATCTTTAATGTCTATAATTTGTTAATGCACTGTGAAAGAGTACTTCATAAAATTTTTCTTCACAAAAAGAAAAAAACAAAAAAGACAGTACTATAAACCTAGTATTTTGTTAGCTCATCTTTTAAGAGCCTGATTCCTGTTTAGTATGCATTTAGTGACAATGCATGCGATTGAATAATTTAGAATATAGATGATAGCTTCTTGGGAGAGGTTTTTATCAATGTCAGACAGATTCCTGTTTTTGACCATGGGAACTCAAAACAGGAATCACCACTAACATTATTAGTTTTGGCTTATCTTCCTGCTGTGTGGAAGGGAAAGCCCCATTCTTTCTGGCAGTGAATTAGCATTATTACTTTTAGAACTTCCTGACTGTAAATGCTAAATTAAATTTATTATCATGAAAGAAAACAGCCCTGCATTGTGCAGACACTGCTAAAGTTGCAAAGCCAGACACTCCTGGGAAATGTTAGAATCACATTTCAACCATCTTAATTTTGCAGGTTATTAGTTCTGTGTTCTTAGCTGCAGACAGCAGCCTTACTGGTAATAACAAGTTTACCTACAACAGCTCCAGTTATGCCATGTTTACTCACAAGGATCCTGAAAGTGGGAATCCATCCCCATTCAAAGCTTTTCAATTGGTTGACCATACTTTCAGTGGCAGTTAAACATATGTCTAAGGGTAGTTTTAAGTACCTATATATTTAGCTGCACACAACTGTACTGCACTCTGGTATTCACACAAACAACTTCACTGAGGATAATTTTAAGTGAAGCAAGAAGTCTAGCCGTTTGCTTTGTTATGGTGAGTGCACCTAGTGGGTGCAAGCAACTGCCTTTGCCTTGTATGAAATGCCTCAGTTGGAGGCAAAAATACCCAGTTCCAAGCAAGTAAGATTTTTTGCTGTCCCCATGCTTTTTTCATGCTGTAACTTACCCTTTTCTCCTTGTTTGGGGAAGGATAGTTAGATTAAAAATCACATTGAAATAAAGACAATAATCTTAGTAGATATTTAGATTTCCCTTCTTCATGATCATGGAGATTTTTTTGCAGCCTTTTCTTCAAGTCTTATTGTTTCCTGCTATCCACAGAGTTTTATGTAGGTATGTAAGGTGCCAAGCTGTACAGTATGCTGTTGGATTCAGTAATAGATTTAAATTTAGCAATTTTCTGATTGGAAATAATGCCATTATTCATGTGCCCTTGTACTAACTCCCAGGCTGCTGTCTGGTTCTCTTGATAATATTAAATTCCTGATGCACATTATCTCAGAGGTCAGTGCAGAAGGAAAGGTGTTACACAACTCTCAAGAACAAATCCTCCAAGGAGAAGATCTCAGATAGGCACAAAAATGTTATATCCTAATCTTGGCACAACATCTGCTGGTCTTTTACTCACTTTAAATATATACAGTGTTCCCTTACAAGGTGTTACTTACAGCTGAAATATCTGCATTTCTTAGTATGCTTAGTATAGGCATCAGGGTACCTGGGTGTGGGAACACTAAAGAGCAGTGAACTAATGGGCTAAACTAGGGAAAACCTGAACTTATTCCTGTTTTTGAAGTTACGTGGAGGATTTTTACTAACTTGTATGTCTTTACAAGTAACCTACAAAGGCAAACACATAAATAGTGGTCTAAATCCAGAATCAGCTGAACAATGGCAGTCAGTTTTCAATAGATGCCCACATTCAGAATTTTGCTGACCCTATAGACCCAAATTTAAACTTTTAATTTCTCATCAGTTTCATTGCTACACTTGAGGATTATGTATAGCATTCTGTGTCAGAGGGGGTGTTGTGAAGAAGCAACGGCTAAAACTATATCAGCATGAGAGTCTGTGAAGGAGTGCAGAGTAAGCTGGAAATGCTTCAAGTAGCCTGGTACCGAAAAACACATCTGTTTGCACTGAGCTCCCTGCTCTGTCTGAACACTTTTCAGTCACCAAACTTACTCCTGCCTCTCTGTACTGCAGTCCAGTCACTTGTGTGACTGCAATGCAGACATAAGTCAGGGATGACATAGTCCCTATGGAAATGGGGAAGTTGTGCAGCTGCAAACAGCTGGCATGACCTGGGACAACAAGGCATTCACTAACAGGAGTTAATAAGGACAGAAGCACCTGTATGCTTCTCAATTCCACACATCCAGATCTACAACTCTGAGCAAATTAATTAGGGAGTTGCATGCAGCTGTGTATGAAAGCTAAGAAATGAAGATTAAAATATTTGATTTGCCTGAGAGGAAAGGACTTACTGACACAAGGCAGGAATTATGATGAAATCTTGTTTGCCAGAAAAGCAGAGGGCTAGAAATCAATACACAAAAATTGCTGTGACCAGAAATTAGATTTCCTTAGTGAACAAAATTCATAAGGACAAACTATGACTCACATTACACCCTTGCATGATTGACTTAAGACTTAGTTACTTTTTATGTTGTCTCAGAATGATCCCTTTAGTGCCAAACATTCCTGTAGTGATGCTGAAATATTGGCAGTCTTTTCTAATGAAGCAGTGATAAAGACTTAATATAAATATTGTTGAAAAAATAGAAAATTTAAAATACACAGAAGTGTGCAGACATTCACTTGTGCAACATCTTTAGTGACTGCTTTTAAAGCAGCTTTGATGGGAACATTAATTTTTTCAACCATTTCCCTTCTTATTCCATTCCCCATAAGCATCAATTGACTCACACTTGCAGTGGTCATAATAATATTAAATAGGTAAAAAGATTTTCTTACCAGCATCATGATAGGAGTTACTCTGCAAAAGAGATAAAGATGAGGAGAGAAGCTTTATGAAACAGAGGCAGCAGACAGTAGCAGGAGTGTGTGAAATTGCAGAACAAGGGGAGAGACAGGAGTTGCTGACTAGATTGCTAATAGAGCCGAGGAGCTCTGGAGAAGGGACAAAAGTGGGAGAGCTGCAAAGTATCAGTACCCAATAAACCCACTGTATCTCATAGTAATATGTCTTTCTCCAGATAAAGGACAGAAAGCCCAAAGGCCTTGCTCATGTAAGTTGACATGGATCTACCAGCTCTAATGGCAACTGTTTGGGCAAGCAAAAGAGAATAATCATGATAAAAACCATGAAAGGAAAATATTTTTATCTCTTATAGATTCATTTCAAATGGATCAACTTGCAATGGCAAATGAGAGTTGACAGAAGGGTCACCAGTTTGTAGTACAAACGTCTAGCACATTTGACATATGCAAAGTTTTATAAAGCACATTTAGGGTGGATATTTCTTTCTTTCTCACTCCCCTCATTTTTCTGAGAGCTTAGATGAAGGAGTAGTACTTTAGAGATTGTTTTCCATGGCAGAGAAGAAACAAACAGAAATATCCTCCAGCTAGTGCTGGTTCCCAGCAAGATGATAGTACATATACTTGCAGGTAGCAGAGAAAAAATATTTCTGGAAATCCACAGAAGGCTTGCTCTTCAAATTTCCTGCTTTGTCACAAATTCTCACCTACAAGCTCAGATCTCATCTGAGCACACTAACCATGCAGTTGTGAGGACTTGTTTAGTCCTCAGGCAGAGTTATGTAATAAGATTTTAATTGCCAGCAAATTGAAATTCAGTTTAATGCATATTTGCCCATGGAGTGCTGAATTCACAGCAAAGAGAGGAACAGCGCTCTCCTTTGCACCCTTTTCCTGCGCTGTCCTGCCAGTCCAGTAGCAGTTGTTGTGCTCTGCACCAAAAGAATGGGCTTAAGAAGAAGTCCTCCTCTGACCAGGAAAGCACGCTATTGCTATTTTATGGAAAGTAATAAGTTAATAGGAACTGGAACTTTAACTTTTGAAGGTGCAGAGGTAGAGAGTATACAACTGCAGATGACTTTTAGTACAACTGATTTCAAAATTGAGTTTTAAGGACTCCACTCTTTGTGCAGGTTTTTCTTTCAAATAACTCAGAGGAGCTAACAAGCAGTTGCATTTTAAGCTCGACTACAGGTCATTCCTGCGCATGCCCCCACACTTCATAGATAAGATCCCATTGGGTTTACCTTCATCTTTACCTTTCTGATTGTAGCAAATGCAGAGCTTTCCTAGGAAACCTACACAGTTTGACCAGTGTAAGTGTAAAACCCTCTTTGAAATAAGAAGGAAAATGGTTTAAATAAAAGGAAAAAAAAAGAATTCTACTGATTAAAGTTACTTGTTTGAAATTATTTGCTGAAAATTAATCTACTTGAAGTGAAAACACCCATAAAATCCCATAGTAGAAAATGTGTGGAAATTCGAGTAACAGTCATTCAGAGCCAGACAGAGTAGAAAATAAGAGGCTATGCTCTATTCAAGCTCTAACCCCAAGTTTCAACTGCCTCCACAGTCTCAGCACAGCTGGAGATTTTTACTAAATTTATCAGAAGCAAAGCAGTGAACAACCAGGAAATATGAAAATGGCATAATTAGTCTTCAGACATAGCATCCCAGTAATGGGAGCAGAGCAGCTCACCACCCCTTTGAAACCAAAGGCTAATCTCAGAAATATTGCAAACCAGGCCAAAAAAAGATGTCACTAAATGGTTGCTTTTCTATTTGGAATTGTTAAAAAGGCAGAGCTTTAATTAATCATATATTTGAAAGACATGTAGACCAAGCCATCTGCAAATTTAATTTGAAGCAAATTACAGCATTCTTGGTTGTTTTCCTGCATGTCTATAGATGTTGCACTTTGATGTGATTTAAAAAAAAAGTTGTATTGGTGAAATCTAGCAAAACTTTTTGTGACACTTTCAGTGAGGTGGTACCTCTGTGGCACTGAGGTTATGGAACATTTTCTGAAGGGTGAATTAAACCATTGGGTAAGATTTTCACAAGCGCTAAATCCTGTTGGTGTCCTAGATTAGCTAGGCATATTTTTATTTTGACAGAGAAAAAGAAGTCCCTTTGGAAAACCTTACCTATTCATTGTTTAATTTCTCAAAAAACAGAGCTGATGTTTCTGAAGCAGATATTGAGAAAAATGGTACTCTGATGAATCTGTAGCATTTTTTACGTGTACTGAGGATCCAGAGTTTCTAATGAAATCAATACTTTGTGCTAGTTGCCCTCACCTTCTCTGAAAATCAAGTCATAAGTCTTTATGGCATCTCAGTTCTCATTCTCCTAAGTGCACTGTGTGGAGCTGATGAACATAGCAAGCTTGTTTTGCTTAGTTGTACGTCTAGAGATACCAGTGAGAGAAACTGGATAGCTTTGTAGATAAAGTCTGTAACAGCATTAAGATATGGTAGAAAAAGAAAAGAAACAGGAGCTGCCATTGAGTATAGAGCAGAAGACACCTTCTCCTTGTATTAACATTTCTGAGCTGAAGGAATGGGCTCAGATTAGTATTCTGTACTCTTTAAAAAAAAAAAAGTATCATTATCAACAGAGAACATTGAACATAAACCCTTCCTAAAGATTCCCTGCAGGAATAAGGTGGCCTTGTTAACAAAACCTTGCTTTATTCAATAAATATAGTTCTTCTTCCATCTAAAATCTAGATGGGGTACCTTCTTCTGCCAGCTTCATGGTTCAACTGCCACTGCACAAATGTTCCTTTGTATCCAAGGAGTACCTGGTTGCTACTGCATGTCTTTACCTACAGGACAATAGTCTCCTTTCATGCCTTGCAAGAAAAAACAAACAAGAACATAAGACATTGCTAAACCCACAAACACACCACTTCCACCCCCTCCCTTTCCCCCCTCTGCAGGATTGTCACATGAAGGAAATTGAAGTAGCAGAATTTGCTTCTTTTGCTCCTCCCTTTGCAGTCTTGCAGGAGAGAAAAGAGAAAGTATAAGTTACTGGGCATGATGTCAGTTCATCACCATTGCAAGACATGACTGCCCCACTTGCAAGAAGCTCAAGTTATTCGGGGCCAGATTCTGCTTCATTTCTCCATGTGAGCAGGTCAGGACTGTCCTATTCCTGCACAGCCACGAGCACCTTTGGGACCAGATCTCCAGACTATGCACAGATAAAGCTGTTGTCCTGAAAATGCACCATTTAGAAGATCACATGGAAAATCACAGGAGGATAGTGTACTCACAACCCGTAGTCTATAAAAGCTGTGTCCGTATAGCTTTACCCCTTCCCCAATATGCTTTTGCTTCTCGTTTGTCAACCCTGCCTCATGAAAACACTGACACAGACATGTTCCTCTCTCTCATTCTTTGTGTGGTACCACAAGGAACACAAACACCCCTTAATACCTGTGAAATGACTGTAGTTTGGGCCACATTTCACAGCTGGGGCAATCCAGATCTTCTCCAGGAATACATGGGTCAGAGGCTCACTAGTTGGCAATGTGCTTCAGGGTGGTCCTTGGGGTGATCTAAAACAATGTGCCTCTAGACTGAATAGCATCCCATTGGGTGCTGACCTGCTGCCAAATGCTAGCACTAAAATAGGCATGCAAGGAGCCCCACTGGGGTCGAAATTGTTCACTAAGCAAGGCTTATGCACAAGAACAGCAACTTAAGTGGTCGCTAATTACAATGAGAGCAAGCTTGGCCCAAAGGAAGGGATGCACCAAAATCACACAAGTGGATTCTCAGGGCAAGAATTGTGTCCTTGTGTGAATTTACATGGAAAGTACACTCCAAGTGTAGATATGTAATAGAAATGAGTGATACAAAACCACCCACCAATAAATACCGATGGTGTCCAAACACACCTATCAGCCAGCACCCTGGCTACCTGCTTATTGTTTTCCCATACCTAGTCTCCTCCTTCAACCCGGCATCTTCCTTTAGTACAATGATTTTTCCAAAGGAGATTTTCTATCACTTGTAACTTTCTTAATAAGTGTATTTTTAATGCACAATGATGTTTCCTACATAGCAGTCAAAGATCCAATAAGGTTACCCAACAGAGGGAATGCAACTCAGTTATGTTACTGTAACATGTCTGCTATTTAGTGCATGAGACCAATCAGTTCATTAATAGGACATACTGAAGACCATCCTCCAGACATTGACCACAATCTATAAATGCACACATTACTGCTGCAACTATGCTGAAGGCACGGGGCTTGGGTACTGGCACTATAAACTAGAACAACAGATCACTTCCATTCCCACTCTTTCAGAACTTGGCTGTAACAAAATAATTAAGTGTAGGGAGATGGCAAATAATTCAGTGTAGGGAGCTGACAAGTTATGGTCTGTATTTGTAAGGGAAAGAAATGGCAAATAACTGCGTAACATTTTGTTCTTTGCACTGAGATTACATTACAAAACCCTGCTCTATTTTTCTGGAAGCAATTGTGCATAAAATAAAATAGCAGCCTATTGTAACACTGTCCAAACCCAGCCCTTTTCTGATACGTAATTTGAGGTTGCCTAAACCTAGTGTATAAGATGCTTAGGTTTGTAAGTTGTCCTGAGTATTAATCTTAGAGTTAAAAGGAAAGAAAAGAAAACATAGCAAGAAAAAAAAAAAAACTTCACTGACCAACCATAAGGCCAGGATGGCAACATAATTGCTTTGTATGCAGCTGTGATGATTCAGGTATCATTTGTGTTTGGGAAGAAGCATGAACAGTTGGATACCTTGGGACAATACTTGTTTAGCTCCCTTCAGAAACCATTTGTGCTATTAAGTCATTTATTCCCCATTCTGCGCTCTGCTTACTGTGCCATACATCATCTTGTCTCTGAAGTTCTGCATGAAATTCCTCCTTGAGCAGTACTTTCTCAGCAAAGGATGCTTGCACTTCATTCTGTGGCCAAGATGGACTCACTGGTACAATAGAACACTCTTTTCTTTGAATTCATTAAGCCTCAAGGAAGGCTGGTAATTTCCATTTCCCCCCTAAAACACCAGACCTACTTTCCTTTAAAAACTCTGATCTTTGCATTCTGTCCCACTCCTGTACACCTCAGTTTCTATAATCAGCATCTTATATAAGAGACCCAGAACTGGAAGCAGTTATTTATCAGTTTTCGCATGCCCTCACTTTCTCCCCAGAGAGCACTAAAATAATGTAACAGATCCACACTTGGTACATGAAGACTGTTGTGGCAGACAGCTTCTTCTTTCAGATTGAGTCCACTGTCACCCTAAAGGGAACAGTGCTGGGGAAAGAAAATCCATTTGTGCTGTTTGCACCATGGGGTCCCTGCTCTGCTCATTGCAGAAGTGCTGTGAGACACAGAAGGCTCCCAGGGTATTCATGCATCCCACCATTGTAAGAGCAGTGGCAAAGTCCCCTGCCCTGAACCACAGCATAGCTCAGAGCTTTTACTATCGACAAAATAAAGGTCTGCCCCAGCAGCACAGAGGAATGCTCTTCCCTCCAGCAGCAGCACCATGAGAAGCTGCCCCTCACATCTTAGAGTCAGGAATGGGCATGCCAGCTGAGCGCCAAATGGAGAAGCAGCATACAGGCATGTTATTCCCCTCTCTGCTAATGCTTTTCCGCCCCCCCCAACACACACACACCCGTGCCCAGTACAGGAAAACAGGAGAGGGCCGTTGCACACAGCTGGAAACATAGGCTCTCTCCCAACTTCACCCTGGGAGTCTGTTCATGCATTTTATTGTTTGCCTGCTTATTTTCAGGTGGCTCCTCCACAGCCTTGTCACTCAGCTGGTTTCTAACTGACCTGGCAGGTTTTTACTGCTCCCTTCCTGGTTGCTGGCTAAACAACAAAGTCTGTGGGATTTATAGGCAGCAGCTCCCGCACAGTAGCTGTGAGTGAAGTGTTCTCCTGAGGAGAGGAAGCCTTGCTGACAGCTGCCTCTGAAATGTCTATGTGTATTGGGGCCCTGCTCCACCACAGCACCGCAACACGCACTCAGCGTTGGGCACATCCACACTGCTGTCACTAGGCTACACAAAGTAAGGTGTGCACTCAAGTCTTTGTGGGCTGGAAGGCCTTAAAGCCCTGACTTATTTTTCTGGCAGGTCACAGAGTCATTGTGTAGCCTGCAGCGCTCCAGGCTGATGATTTACAGAATAGCTGAAAAGTTGCAGCACACAAGTACTCTTGCAGTGGAAAAGCACAGAATAACCAGTTGATTCATTCTGAGGAGGGGCATTCCAAAGTAAATGTGCATTTATTCTTTTTTACTAGGCACTTTAGTCTCGTAATTTATCAACTCAGCACAATTTTCCCTCTGCAGAGCACCTATAGGTGGGAGTTGCTTCAAGAAGCCAGCAATGCATGCTCGATGAATTGCTATTACGCACCCTACAGGGTGCGGGGACAAGCAGTAGCCTTCTAGTGATAGATATTCTCTCCAAACTGCTTCTACCCACTCCTTGTCTTGCTTTTCTTCTCATGCCAAGCTTCCTTTTTTAAAACAAGAAAACACACACACACACAAAAACCTCTGACTTTGTTACAAGAAATTCCTTCAGGGAAGCAGATGAGACTAACATTAAACCAGAAAGCTGGAAGGGTTTCTAAAGAGGCTGGAGAAGTTTTTTTTTTTTTTTTCCTCAAAAGGAATATTCGTTATTATAATAAGTGAGCAGAGTGATGCAGACAATCCAGCATCATTTGATCTTTGTTACTGGTATCCTCCACTAGCTTTGTTCTTTTGTCAAACTGTTTCTCCAGTGAGGTGCTGTAACCTGGTGCCCTAAGAAGTCAGCCATCCCTGCCCCTTGCCAGCCCGCCTTCATTCTGTTTCTCTCCTGCTTCCACAGAAAAACTCCAGTCTATTCAAACCAAACTGGAAGATCTCATTTTTACAACTTGCTACCCAGATAAAATCAGTCTTACTGAGAAGGGAAATCTTCTTGGTTGCTGGAACAGAAACAGAAAGCAGCCATGACAGCTTGGGGCATCACAGAGCTATGACCGGGAGTAGTAGTGCTCAGCCCCATAGTTCATCCGTGAGCCACTGCTTCAGTAAGATAAACCAAAGCATTTCCTGATTTTTCCCTAACTTGCCTCTCTGAGACTTCTCGCCCTTTTGCTCAGTAACACAAGCCCCCTTCACTTCTCTCCTCTTCAAGAACTAGATAGCTTTTACTGACAGAGTTGAAAATTTGCCTTAGTTTTTTGCTGAATAGAAGTTTGGCTTCTTCATTTATTTCTTCACTCAGCTTCTACAGGTTTACTGTACAGCAACAATCAGTAGATGTGAATTTGAAATGTAAAGCTACCTGGTGTTGTCACCACATAATCTGTGTTATAATAATGCTCAGTTTTCATCTGACCTTCAGAAATCAGCAAATTCAATTACTTGTAGCATTTGCTGAAGATCCTCCTGGGATCTCACCATAAATTATACTGTATTCTACAAATAGATATGACAACACTAATCAGCAAATTAAATGACAGCGATCATTCCTGCAGAGATACTTAAACATCTGATGGAGCTGATATATTGGACATGCGCAGCCTACAACTTCAGTCTTCAAGAGGTGCTGCTCTCATGCATAGGAAATGCTGACCTTGCAAACAGTAACCTTTAGGTTACTGAAGTTATCTAACAAAAAGAAAAAGGCTGATGGATGTGGACCAGTCCTTGTTCCACCTCCGCCCTCCTTGCCCTGACAAGTTGCAGTGGAAAAGCTTTTGCTTTTTAAAACCCAGTGCTATCAGCCAGCTGCTGCTGGGACCGCATGCCACGTGTTTTACGCATGGCGCAGGCAGTTCAGCAAGAGCAAAAACATGAGGCTGAGAAGACAGGAGGTAAAAGGGCAAAACTGTTGGTTGCAAAAGGCCTTCTGAAGGTCATAGAGCGAAGGAGAAAAATCACTGAAACAGTAGAGAGGTGCAGGGACTAGTGCATGGTGGGTAAGCTGAAACAAGCACTGATAACACCAGACAGCAGGACTGCAGTTGGAATCAGGCTTGTAAACGTTCAGCAAAGAGAACTGTGCAGGAACCTGAGGCACAGCTCTGCTGGAAGGGTCAGCCAAGTGAACACCAAGGTGCATCCTGCACTTGCAGGCAGTGTCACCTTGATCTGGCCACATCCTCAAGCCTCTCATTAAAAGCAGGTGCCACAGGAGGTGGGGGCAGCATGGAGTGGAGAGGTGTGATCACAACCCCTACTGCAAGCTGTTATTTTGACAGCTCTATTACAGTCATATGGAAACAACTCCTGGGAAGTGTAAAGTACTGCAAAAAAAAAAAAAAAAAATCCAGGAAAATAATCTGTCCTGCAATATGCCAGCTTCCACTGAGGAAGAGGACTAAATGCCAGTGAGGAGATATGTGATGAGTTCTTTCTACGGCCTTTGGCCATAGCTGGTTATCATCCACTTGAAAAACATTGTTTCTTCTCCTACTCATGTCTTTCTACTAGTCCATCTCATGTTTAACTTGGTGACAGCTCTTTTCCCCAGGAGAATAATTCCTATGTGCATGAAGAACTCAGCTCAAGGGATGAGCAGCCCTTTTCTGAGATAACTTTCCTAGAAGAAAGCGATACAAGCTCATTTAAGGAATCACTAGCTGTGCTCAGAGTGGAAGTTCAACTTTGATTGCATTCACATGAAGTAGCACATTTCATGGAAAACACTGCTGTGCCTAATCCAAGTAACACTGATGCCTGGTGTTGGTATACAAACACACACTGTCTGATTAGGCCAAGAGCTTCCATGCCAGCACCTTGGTAAAGGTTTTTTTTTTTTTTTTTTCCCCNTGGTAAAGGTTTTTTTTTTTTTTTTTTTCCCCCATTTCTTGACTCAGCAGTGGTGTCACAGCTATATGAACCAAGACTTCATAGAATGGCTTGGGTTGGAAGGGACCTCGGAGATCATCTAGTTCTAACCCCCCTGCCGTGGGCAGCACTGCCAACCACTAGCTCACTAGATCAAACTGCCCAGGAACCCCTCCAGCCTGGCCTTGAACACATTCAGGGATGGGGCGTCCACAACTTCTCTGGGCAGCCTGTGCCAGTGCCTCACCACTTTCTCAGTGAAGAATTTCTTCCTAACACCCTAACACTTCTCATATAAAAGCACAGCACCACACAAAGGAGTGCAATACCTCTCAAGCCATCTCTACAATAGCAGATAGAGCCATGCACTCAGCGCAGCACGTGGCTGCAGCGAGACAGCCCTGCTGGGACACAAACCATGTGCTCCCACAGCTCTGCTTCTCTGGGAGCCTGCAGTTGCATGGAAGAGTTAGCTGCCTGAAATAGTTTTTGCCCTGCACACCTCTGAGTGATAGAAATACATCTTAATAATCCAGCAAGATGCTGAAAAAAGGTATACCTAGAAGTTATAAAACCAAAACTTGTATTTTTTCACTGCATAACCTAACACAGCTGTACATAGTACTTTGTAACACCAACATCTTTTAACTTGGCCCAAACAATCTTGTTCATTTATGCTAGCAATCTCCATATATGCAGCTTTCTCCTATTTACCATTCCCTCTCAGCTTTGGAAAGAAAAGCAGCAAAAGTGCTGATGGAGGAGATCCAGTCACAATCCCTTCCAGCTTCTGGTGGAAGCATTTGTTCAACAGTGACAGTTTGAAAGGAAAAACAGATGACTTGCTAGTCAGGTGTTCATTGTGGAGCCCTACCCAGAGAAAATTCCCATCAAGTACTCCAGAAATTCACAGTGACCTTGGTATATTTTTGCTTGACAAAGAGGTATCCTGAAAAGTTTAGGTTTCACCCCTCGTTATTGTACATTATTCTCCCAGCTGAAGTGCCTTTTGTCTTAGGCAATGTACCACAAAATGGTGCTGCACTGACAGTCAAGATAGGCTCAGTTAGCATCACCCTTCTGCCTTCATTCTGCACCTGGCACTTCTTGTGAAGGGGCTCTCATAGCAAAAGCAAAAATTTCCAACCTAAGGAGAAACACCTGAATGCTGCTGGCAGGAGGCACCCTCACTGGCAGCTTAGACAAGCTTTAAGTACTCTACAGATTGATGTAGTTGTTTTCTTTCTTCCACTTACAAACCAGTGACACTATCAAACACTTCTACAGGAGATCAGGTTGAGAGGACTGAACTATGAAAAGTAACATTGCAAACCGATGTAGCAAGTCTGCATGTCAGGGGAAACTGCTTTCATTTTAAAAATGAATTAATTAATTCATACTCTCACTTACTTGCTCACAAGCAGCTGAAAATGCATGTCCAAGTAGGCCCCGCAGACACCAGGATGCTGGTATCCAGGAGCCTTCATGGTGCCATGGATAATAAATGATGGCCACCACAAATTCATCTGACATCTCCCTGCATTAGCAACCAGGCACTGGCTTTGCAGCTGCCTTCTTATACCCATCAGGAGCTGATGAGGGTCAGCCTCTGCACCCTGTCCCACCTGTGAGGCATTAGGATTGGGTCATTCTCCTGCATCTCCTGCACTAGGTGGCCTGAGAAGCTGCCTGTAGATGTGCTGGACACTTCATTGCCTCCAAATGTATGTGCCTTCTCATAATAGAATCATAGAATGGCTTGGGTTGGAAGGGACCTCAAAGATCATCTAGTACCAACCCCCCTGCCGTGGACAGGGCTGCCAGCCACTAGCTCACCAGATCAAACTGCCCAGGAACCCATCCAGCCTGGCCTTGAACACAGCCAGGGATGGGGCAGCCACAGCTTCTCTGGGCAGCCTGTTCCAGCACCTCACCACTCTCTCAGTCAAGAATTTCTTCCTGATGTCCAACCTAAACCTCCCCTCCTGCAGTTTTAGCCCATTCCCCCTTGTCCTACCATTATCCACCTGTGTAGAAAGTCGGTCCTCCTCCTGCCTGTAAGCTCCTTTTAAGTATTGGAAGGCTGCAATGAGGTCTCCCTGGAGCCTTCTCTTTTCCAAGCTGAACAGTCCCAACTCCCTCAACCTTTCCTCACAGGAGAGGTGCTCCAGCCCTCTGATCATTTTGGTGGCCCTCCTCTGGACCCACTTCAACAACTCCACATCCTTTCTGTGCTGGGGCTGGATCCCACCATGTTTCCATGAGAGCAACAAGATCATAGTTCTCCAAGTGCACCAGAGCTTCCAGCTCCTCCTGCTTATTTCCTATGCTGCATGCATTGGTATAGAGGCACTTCAGCTGGGCTATCGGTTTTGCCTTGGACCCTGGCACACTGCTCCTAGGCTGATCTCTATTGCACTTATTTTTAACCCCTTCAAATCTAGTTTAAATCCCTCTCAACTAATCCTGCCAACTCCTGGGCTAAAATCCTTTTCCCCTTTTGGGACAGGTGGATCCCATCAGCGCCAGTAGGCCAGATGCCGAATAGACTGCCCCATGGCCAAAAAAGCCAAAATTCCTCCTATGACACCAGCCTCTTAGCCTCATCACCCTACTACAGCTGCTTGCTCCTCCTGGTGCTTTCACATACAGGCCTTTCCACTCACATCAGTCTTAACATTTCTGCTAACATCTCCACTGGTGAGCACCAGGTCTGTAGCACTGCTGGCAACTTTGTCCCATGCTGGGCTGTGCTTTGGTGGGCATCTGCTGCTTGTTTATGTTGTGCTATTGCTGTTACCTCAGGCAGATGCTCAAACAGGTTTTGTAGCATGTTCAAGAGGTGCACGTGCATCTCTTAGGCAAAAGATTTTGCTGTTAGATTTGATAAAGAATGAAACTCTATGCCTACCTTCCATCTTTCAAGCCTACCTGGTGCTGGTGGGGAGGCCATACTGATACGTACTAATACTGATAGTAAAGTTTAATTTCTTGCTTCCCAAACTTCCTTTCCTTGATGCTCTCCAGCAACCTACAGTTTTGCTAATCAGCACACTCAGCCTCTGCACTCCTCACAGGACAGCTCAGGGCATAATCCCTGCAGAGAACCTCAGCTGAGGTGTTATTTTGCCTCTCAGGGAGAGATGTCCTGTTCTAGTGGTCATGTTTAGAGTATGCAGAAGGAGAGACTTCACCCACACCCCAGACTACTGCTGCTTCTGGCCTACACACTTTCTACCCATCAAGAGGGTGATATAATCTTGCTTGTAGAGGAGTGTGCCACTAGCATTTGTTAAATTGGTGTAGCTATCGTTGCACGTCTATCTAGAATGTGGGAAGAGGAAATGCTTTTGTTTAAGCACAGCAACTCTGCTCAGAGCTGAGGCACTTTGAGAACCACCACAACTCGAGGCCATTTTTAATTCCCTATTCTGTCCATCACCTTGGTGCAGTTTGCCAGGGGTGGATAGAGAGGCTCCCGGTCCCATAGAAACAGAGCCTTTTTCTTGCGTTCCTTTTTTGTGCATATATTTTTAAGGCAAGGCTTAGTCCACTGGGGCCTCAGGCTTACTTGGGGTTTTGTGGGAGGCTCGTTGTACAATATTAATATAGTAAAAGCTACAAATAAGGCCTTTTGCTTTCTTCCTTCCCCCTTTCCTATGTCCTCTGCTGCGGGTATCACTGTGTTGTTTTGTGTGTTCATACAGTACCTCTTACATCTGGGAATGGTTACAGGAAAAATCAAGATAGAGCAGATATTTTAACCGTAGAACACCAAGGAGAGTTTCATTAGTTATAAGCTGGGGTAATTAAAAGTCATTTCTGCATGTTTTGGATGAGGGATTCTGACTTCAGTGAGGGCATGAGCTGTGCAAAGTGCTTATTTTTATAGTTTTGACGTAAATCATGGAATGTTTTCATTCTTAATTTGGAACATTTGCCCCAAATGTTCCAAGTTTCTAGATAAGTCCATGCTCTTTTTTTCCTCATGACATACGTCCATGCACACTAAAGTTGCAGGGTTGACTGCCCAAGTCAGCTGTACTGAAGGCAGAGCTGAGGCACCTTTTAAAAATGGCAATTTCCAACCATTTCTGACAGGCCACTGATCCCAAGTTAGATGCATGATTTTACTACCTGTTAAAATCTATCTTCTCCTCTGCAGAAGTGCCTTTGGACATTTGCTTAACAAAACAAACACATCCCCCCCCCCCAAATCCAGCACATATACAAAAATTATTTCATTGGTTATATTTTCCTCTGGGGATGTTCAAACTGTCAACTTTGCTGAGCTACACTCTTCCTCTCTCATTCTTTCTCATGGGAGATGTTCTGTTGTGGGGGACTTATGGCATATTCACATTTTGAAATTTTCAAGAGGATTTAATATTAATGCACATTTAAGAGACTTGAGAAATCTTTCTCTTTTGAAATGGTAATATGCCATCAATATCTTCTAGAGTTGGTGTTGTTCAGCTTTCACAACTAGTTCAAAATACAGTCAACGCACACGTCTGCTCCCAGGAGAACAAAGATATGACATTCTTCATGTCAGTCACTGTCCCAGGATATGGACACGTGTTGGCTCACTGACGTTGACTTGAAAGAGCAGTTTCAAATCGGCCCCTGTTACCATCGTCCCTTCACATTGAACAGGGAGGTCTGCATTTCCAGCAGTAGCTTCTCTTGCTTGTGGAAAGTCATTCTTGGCCACCAACAATAAACTCTTGAGAACCATAGGGCAACATCTCAAACCTCTAGAAGTGAATGTGGGAAAAACTGAAGCTTTGATTTTGTTTTAATCCAAGACATTGGTTAGGAATTATCCATAACGAATGACAGTACAAAACTTTTTGAACTCACAAAGCCTGTCTCAAATGAATACACACTGAAGAAAAGGGTTTATCACATGAGCATTTCCTGAGTGTACTTTAACACTGTTAAATTGAGCATAGTTAAATAGAGCTTTCCTCAGTCCCCATCACTTGTGTCTGTGAATGCACCATGACTACCCGGTGAAGGATAAAGGTCAGGTTATGTTTAGCAAAACTAAAGAAAGGCAAAAAAGGCAAGTCCCACCCTGGGCACATGCTGCAGCCTGCGCACTGCTCCTGCCTTTGTGCTAGCATAAGTATTTTAGGCCCACATTGTACATCAGATCAGGGGTGTGATCTGTCTAGGAAAGAAGAAATGTCCTCATCTCCTCCCCAGCCAATTTTTTAAATTGCTTCTGACAAATAAGTACAGAAAATTGTATGTGCAGTCTCAGCTGTCAACCTTCACAGCTACCCAGAATCAGAAGTAATGGTGCAATATAGCTGCCAATCACCTCAGGTTGAAACTTGGACTTAGTGTTTAACATCCACAAAAGCCATCAATTAAAACGCACTAAAATCCAACTCTCAAAAGAGTTTAGATGATTAATATTTAAAAGCTGCCTGTATAGAAATACAATGTGGCAAAATATTGGCTGGACGAAGCACCTTTGCACAACAATTTGTTTTAAAGAGAGTATTCATTTGTTACAATAAAGAGTGTGGTGCAATCACCATTATAAAATTAGTA
>VXAV01010931.1:185374-259480 GCA_013399715.1 Alectura lathami | reverse complement strand
TTTTTTTTTTTTTTTTTTTTTTGGAATATTGCAGAAATGTCTTCATAGCAATAGGGGGTTCTTGGCAGACTGGTGCCTGAATGGTGTGTCAATGCCTGCAGTTCTTGCTTTACAAGTCTCCTGTTGAGAGGACAGGTTTAGCCTGAATCCAGCAGCAGTGATCGTGAATGCCTGACTGTCAGTGTGCCTGAATAAGTTCAATTTGCAATCAGATCCACAATGTGGCTCAAATGGAATGGTGCCTGGTACATTGGTNNNAATGGAATGGTGCCTGGTAAATTGGTGTGATTTACTGTAAGTAAGACTAGTCCTGTTCCTGCTGCAGCTGGTGGCAGACTGCAATTTTGTCAGGGAAAGCAGGATCAGGCACTGTTGACTGCTGCCTTTATTTCTGCTGTAGTAAGGAGTGCTAGCTAGAAAGATATCCTAAAATCATTGTATGGAAACATACTCCATCCCTTTTTTTCCCCTTTTTAAAAAAGTACCATTCACTTTTAATCAATTAGCTGTCTTCTATAGCTTCCAGTGTCAGTAGATTTATGGCCTTCTCTGATTTAGAGTTGCTAACTTTGATTTTACTGCAAGATGTTTATTGATTTTTTTTTTTTTTTTTTTGAAGAATCAGTTGAAAATAAGTTCANTCTTGCAGACATGTGAGAACAGTTTCCTGTTCACAAATTAGGAATGGTACCACCTCAGCTGCTTACCAAGGAAGTGCAAGAATGCAGTCAGTAACGGCTGCAAGCACCAGTAATGTTACTGGTGATACCTTCTTATAATTACAAATAAGAGCAATTTTTTTATTTAAATAAAGAAGTCTCATGGATGTTCCACTTTGACTTTCTTGAGTGGGTGCCCTACATGACATTTCTGGTCCATCACCCCACAGCACATACACTACACTGATTTTTACTGTCAGACTTACAGCCTTATAAACATGGTCCCTAGTTCTGAAGACCGCTGTAAGAAATTAGTTCAAGTGAGCGATACCAAGTGCTTATCCTACAACACTTGCAGTTCTCCAAGCATTTGTGCCATTTGCATCCATGATGCTGCAGAGTTGCTGAAAGCCGGTGTGGTTTGGACCCATTCCTCCTCTTGGCTTGGTGGTGAGCACAGTATTATCTTTTTCCACTATCTGAACGAGACAGATCTGGGGGCAATTTAAGGATCATATGCTATAATAGGCTATGGAAAGAATACTTTTTGCCCTTGAGCCATTCTCAGATCTTTCAGCAAAATCAGACATTAAAGGAAAATCTAGTTCTTTGGAGAGCCACAGGGATTAGTAATGCACCCAAAAGGACGTAGGATCCAGACATGAAGGGATTAGCACGATCCACCAGCATGGTTTTGTCATCTGTTGCAGATTCAGGCATATACTTCATGTCTCCATGTTTCGTAACAGCCATCTGGAAGTGCAAATCAGGAAAGACTGAGCTGTGTTTGTTTCACAGCTCTGGTTTTTCTTCCTGCAGACAGCAACATCAGCTCTGGCTTTCACACAGGGCTGTGGGATGCCTTCTCTGCTGCTGGCTTTGCACCACTTTCTTTCTGATTATATGGAAAAAGATCTCACAACCCATCTCCTGTGCATGGGGGAACACTCCAGCAAAAACTGCTATTTTAAAGGCCTTTCTTGATGTTGTATTTCCTGAAAGCCATAAAACAACACCAAACAAACAAACAAACAAACAAGAAAACCCTAGTGCCCCCTAGGATCTTGCTGAAATTCATGCAAGGAGTAACTAAGACAGCATTGCATCTGTTGGCCTTTGCATTCTGCCTAATGCTAAGATAACCTCCACCACCAAAAAAACCCCCAACAAATCAGAAACAAAGGCTGCCTGTTATTTGCTCCAGTTAGGATAATTCCCATTAGAGACTGTGGGATCTATCTCCAGTTCCCTGAGAGCACTGCGATGGGCAGTCACGGTGAAACAGCTGACCTAATACAAATCTAAGATGACCTAGGTATTTAAAAAAGAATAATCCAAAAAGGAAAAATACCACCCTAAGTTGGTGTGAATATGGCGTTTCCAGTTCAAGTCCACCCTAAAACATTCATTTTAAAAAAAGACCTGAAAATAACAGAGGATTCCCTGGTGGGCTTTAAGACCTCCAAAGGACTTTTGGCAGCATCTGGAGATGTTATTAAGTTTTCAAAATAGGTATGAGTAACACATAGGTATGCAAAATAGGTATGCATTAGTTCTCCTGAAGAGACTCCAGTAACCGATGGAAATTTTCTGATGTCTCCTATGAAAGTACCTTCATAAAAAAGCAACATCAGACTTTTACTCTGTATTCCAGACTGGCTAAAAATCGATGTTAGTGCCTGGCTGGTAAATCCTGACACTCACAGGAAGCTGCGCTACGTGGTGGCAGAGGGATCAGCAGTGGTGGAGGGAGCGCTGCTGCATTTCTGCAGCTGGGCTTCACCCCAGTCTCAAGCAAAGGAGCCAGAAGCACAGAAACCTGCGTGCCTGGTGAGAGGGTGTGCATGGGTAAGGAGGAGGCAGCAGCAGGAAATTCCCCTCCATCTGCAACTTGGATTATATGGGCTACTTCAGCCTCCAAGAATTATCCTCTATACTTGTAAGACACAGCAAAGAAATCCTCATCTGGAAAAACACGTTGTAAGCATCATCTTATAAAGCCAGTTCTTTACTTCTAATGATGAAGTGCTCAGAAACGGACTAAAAGTGCAGTAAGTAGGACCTAAGCTGCTCACGGACATTATAAATACATTAGAGCAAACACCAAATGGACTTGAGGAATTTTAGGTCTAGTGATGCACACCAGCCAGGCAGGCAGAGAACATAAGCATCAACAGAACAGCTGGGGTCAGGGAGGGTTCTCCTCGCCTCGACTATTGCAGGTTTCTGCTGAAACTGCTGCAGAGCGTCAGCTAGTGCCAAAGGGAGGGAAATGTTTTGAAAAACAACAGCAGGACCCAGGAGAAGGGCAGGAGCCTGCTGGAGGAATCAGTTTGTGTGGAAGACCAGCTCCTTTCCACGTGATGTGCAGCTCCCATGCTGTTTTTAATACAACTATTTTTAAGATAGTGCTATATATAGTCAAATAGTACAGTGCTGTGACTATCCTAGTGCTTATAAGTGATCAGAACACACGGAAAATAAAACTTGGCTCTGTTAACTCCATGAGGCAAGATACTATTGACTGTCAAATTCACCTCCGCCCATAGGTTATCCCAGTGAAGCAGGTGCAGTTAAAGCCTAAGATTTTTAGGGGTACGTATAAAATTTGCCAGAGTCTGTCCCCATGCCCCAGCCCCTGTCTGGCCCCACAGACACTGCCTGGCTCCTCCATCACATGGCCCGTGGTACCACTGGGGTCTGCGCTTCAGCTGCCAGTGGGGACTGGCAGCATCCCAGCAGGAGCTGAGAGCAGCAGCATTTCCACAGAGAGACAGATAATTTCATTCTCATTAGTTACTTTGACACAAGAAAGTTATCATCACTCCCTGATCTGTCACTGGAAAGACAGAGCAGGGATTTGTTAAGCCTGATATGGATTTTAAATTATGGAAATGGAAAGACCATTGCTTTTCGTGAAATATAATTCCAACCCAAAGGGAGAGAGCACACACATCTCAAGCTGAATTTCCTCAGTGAAAACAAAGGAATTATTTCATTGCTATCAAGAAGATACCAGGGTGTTTTTTTCCTATTTCTAGGACTCCCATATAATAAAAGGAGTTAATAGCAGCAAGATGTGCAAGTCATTATCTGATGAATACTCCAAAGCATGGGGCTTAATCAGGTCCTGTGCAAGAGAGAGAGCACAGGATTTCTCAGCAGCGCAGGCTCAGTTGCAGCCATTAGGACTTGGACATCATTTTTAAGCAAGAAATTGAAAGCAGCTAAACAGTGCAGTAAGAGAGGTTTCATGTAATGAAGAACTAAGAATGACCTTTTGCACCTCAAATGAAACTGTGAACACATCCAAGAAGCACTGTGGTTCCGTATTCCCCTTAAGTAGACACAGCCTATGCTCCTTTCACCCACCCAGGCGCATGGCAGAAGTCACCATGCTGAATGAACCAAGGGCTGCTCCGGAAACAGTCAGAAGAGACGCAACACACCAAGCACCATCCCAGACCTGGGCCTATTGCCACATGCAGAATTGTACCAACCATGACCCCCCTCTGCTGTTGGTTCTGACAGCACAGAGAGTGTGTGCAGAGGAAAAACTCCTGGGGGCTGGGGAAGGGCTTTTCCTTCCCTGCTGGGTCCAGTAGCCTTTTGGGCTCCTTCTCTGGGCGCTCAATGCTGTGCATGTCGCAGAAGGAAGCAACCACGTGAACAGGCCTCCATGGCCACCTCTGGTCACTAAATCACAGCAGCTTACCACCCTGCTGGCACTGCAGGCGGCGCTTAAAAACTCAGAGGAAGCATTTTGGAGCAGTTAAGTGAAAGCAGGGAGCAATACTTCTTTACTCAAGGGAAAGATGCTTTTTCCTACTTCTTGGAGTCCCTTTGCATCAGTAGAGGCTTTTCCCCTAGATGGAAAAGGAAGTTGGAGGAGCCAAGCTTTTTGCTGAGATTGTTGTACCCTTGCATGGAAATCGTGGCACGCACTGGGCACTGCCTCCTCCTCCTCCTCACTCAGGCTCTGTCTCCAGCTGTTTCCTGAAGCCGCCAGGCTGCACTCGATGAGTCAGACACGTCTCACTGTAGACTGCACGGCTCTGCCTCCAGCCAGAGTTCATCTGCTCCGCTCGGCTGGTGGTGAGCTGCAAGAGCACTTGGGTTGGCTTTCTTTATTTATTGCTCAGAGCTCCTGGGCTGCCATAGTTTTACTGATTTACATCCTTGAGGAGAGGCAGCTTGTTTTCTGAGAGAAATCCCTTATCCCTGTAGAGACCACGCACAGGATTACGCTAGCAGCCCTGGCAATTAAGTGCCTTTTACAGGGGAATCACAGCCTTTTAGGTGATCACATTTGAAATGTCCTATTGGGGGAAAAAAAGCCCTCCAAGAAGAGAAAAATGTTGTGGTAAGATTAATGGACCTTAAGGACAGGAGAGACAGTTGGACCAGCTAGGCTGGCTCATACACTGCAGCCATTGCCCCCCTCATGCTGCACCTACACAGACTGCACAATGTGATTAACAGGATGTGTCCTCTGCAGCTCGTTATCCACCTTTGATTTAAGTACTTGCAGCTAAACACCTCTCTTGAGTTTATGCAGAAGGGAAAATAAAAAAAGAATATTGTGCTTCAACTCTAAGTTCCTTGCTTACAACTTCCATCTGTCAGTTCTTGTTATGCCTTTCCAGCAGACTGGAGAGCTCATCAGCTTCTGGTGGTTTTCCTGTGAAAGCCTAACTTCCAGCTGTCAATATACAGCACTGGCAGGGATTTTCTCTACACCTTCCTGAAAATCCAGATACAAGGCTTGGACAGAGTATGTCACACTTTTAATCTTCCACTTGCTGAAAGCAAGTCACCTGCTCTGCTTGCAACTCTCTCAACACCAAAGTACATGCAGCCACATTCACTAACTGAACTGGCAATATTACCTAAGAATAGAACAGCGTTTGATTTTCTGACTTTTTAAAATGATTTGATCCCTGTTACAGAGACTACATTTATGCATTTGAACATACCAGTTCAAACACACCCACTGCAGTTCAGAAACACTAAATACATTACAGTTTTCAGCAATGAAAGCTCTCCTGCTCATCAGCTAGGCTTGCACCATTGATACACTAGCAAGACTTGAATCTCTTCACATTTGTTAGGTTGGCCTCAATTTGTTTCTAATTAGAGCTTGGCTACCCCAGTGCTAGGTAAAGCCTTTCTACCTGTTCTGGTTAGGCTCCAGCAAAGGCAAGTCAATTGGAACTCCTCACCATGAGGCACAGCATGCTCTTCCTCACAGTATTTTGTAGTCTGCCGTTCCACAAAACCCAGGCTTTTAAAATTCTTTCAGTTGTACAACACGTAATGTGTTACCTCCAGTCTTTTCTTCTTTACTGTTTGCAATCTGAACACTTGGATTTTTTTTTCCTGTATTTTCTTTTTTCTCTGAGATCCTCCTTTCTTAGCACATATATGCTATTTCCATGATACCAACCCTGAGGAACTCAAGAAATGCACCTCAAAACCCACACACTTAGAAGAACTGGAATACAATTAAATTGTGGAAAACAACACAAACCTCAGATCTTTTCTCCAGCTGACTGTCCTACCAGTGCGTACCAGCTGCGAGCCTTTCTTTTTAGAGGACCTTTTTTAAACCCAGAATGCATTTCTGCAGTCAGCTTCCTTAACTTTGCTAGTGACCATCCCCATCTGATTTTTGCACATGCCTATCATTTCCTGCACTGACCCTTTTGCTGAGCAGCTGTTCCTTCATTGCATAGGAGATTCTCATTCTCTTACTGAGCGCTTCAAGAAGACAAGCACAAGGCCAGGGCCCTGACCCTGAGGCAAAACCTGGTAAAATGATGGCCAAGTGAATCCTGCTGTGTGTATTTAGGGATGCTCTACTTCTGGGCAGAGCTAGGCAGGGAGGTCAGCATTGTTTCAGCTCTGTGGTTCACAGATGTGGTCTCATTTGGAGCTCAGGTGTCTTCTATGAATGATCATGGCTAAATCTAGAAGAGGGTGTATCTGCTGTCAAATTAAGTAACACTGCCTGGCTCCGTGATGCCTGATGTCAGAAGTGAAGATCAGATTTAGAATTGTATTCTTCTGCTCCTATACAGTTACTGGAGCAAGCAAGAGGTCTTTGAATGAAAGTCCAAACAAGCCACATGCAGTCACTGAAGTCAATCGGTCAATAAGAAATGCTAACCTGAGGTCTGCAGGTGAATCTTGGTGGCTTCAGCAGCTTGGGTGCTCCAGGCAAGGCTGGCAGATTTGATTTGTGAAGCTCCCACGCTCAGAGCTCTTCTGAAGCCCAATGGTATAATAGACTGTGCATTTAAATCCCTATTAATGTATTTCAAAGGTACAGCTGCTTACCCTGAAATGACTTTCTAGGTGCGTGAGCACATGCCCAAGTCTCAGGAGGCCTGGTTGTACAGCCCTTCAGCCTGCTCACCTGCTCCAAACTCCCTGTCCTGCTCAGCAACAATTCCCAATGCCCACCCCACCCCAACATCTCAGTTGGCTCTGGGCATCCTCCTGCCCCTGCCTGGAAGCTGCATCACTATGAAAGAAGTGATGTAAGCCTCATGGAGCAGAGGATCAAGTACTTAGCCTGGAACCAGGCACCGGAGTTAGTCACTAAAGCATTCACTTTGAAGGCAAAGCCAAGTCTTGGGTCACCTTCCCCAGCTGATAGTAGCAGACTTCTGCTGCTGTGGTGGGACTGGTGTCCTGGCATTACAAGGAGCATTTGCAGAACACATTTAAACTGTCAGCAACCTACCAGTCTTCCTTTGCCTTGAGTTTGCAGCTGCATGAGAGCACACGGCTCTGCCCCTGCTGCCTGTCCGTTGTGACACCGCTGTCCCCTTGGGTGGCCTCCAAATAGCTCTTTGACACATCCGAGCCTGTCGCTCTATTTCCTCAGCAGCCAAGTCAGTCTCCTGTGGCCCAAGTACAACAAGTGATGGGGATGTCTGCTCGGCTGACTGTGAGAATCCTGCCTCGCTGAGCCCCGGGGGAGCCAGGGGTTATTTCCCAATCCTTCCCATGGCCTTCCAGCTTCCTCTGCTGTGCTCACTGCCCCTGTCTGCCCTCCTCAATGGGGTCTCTCCCTCATCCTCCTGAAAGTCTCCCCACCATGCTGCTCCTCAGCCCTGTTCATCTGCCTCCACTCTCCTGCCTCACTATGTGATGGAGCCTTGGCAAACCCTCGTTTTGATGGTTTCACACCCCACTGATCCTTCTTTGGGAAGGAAACATATCAATTTTTCTTTTCTTTTGCAGTTTTCCCCTCCGTTTCTTTCCTATTCTAGCTCTCCTCCGCCCTTCGAAAGGGCTGTGCCATGTCCGTCCCTCTCTTCAAACCCCCTTTCCCCAAACCCTTCCTGCTGAGCAATTTGAGTCTAACTGCCTTGGAGACTATTTATTTTAACAGGTATATCCCTTCGTACACTGGATTAATATACCTGCTTATCTCTTCTCCCAGAGATAATTTTTTACATAGTAAATTAAGTGGGGAAAGGAAAGTCAAAAGCCAAAGGAATAGATTCATTTTCCAGTGCTCTCAGTGGAAGGCCCTTGCATAGGTACGTTTCACAGCACATATATAATTGCATAGTTGATTAGCAGAACAGCTGGGGCAGAGCAAAGAAGTGAGGCTGCCATAATTTGTCGAGGTAGTTTACAGGTATGGCTGAAAATCATGCAACTGTTGCTCTGTAACAGATGTCGTACAAATCATTAGATATTCTTACTGGTTCATTAGCTGCCACATTTTTTGTCTTCTGTTTTTTCAGAACAGCAGCAAATGCACATTTTCCCTGGGGGAGGCAGAGGATACCCTCACGTGCAATTTCTTGTTCTTACTGTTGTGAACATAAGGCCCTGCAGGGGAAATTCATCGGCACCTTGTGCCACTGCCCTTCTTGGAAGCAAAGGGCTTGGCGTAAGGTCTTCAAGGTCAGGAAGGTTTTCTGTGTCAACTGCCACTTTAGAGTCAATGAACAGAGAATACAACCGCTTTGTGTTAAGAAATTTTTATTTGTCCTTTGGATCTGTAATGTAAGCACATAAAATTACAAGTGGAAGAAACATCATGCCACAAAATTGCATAGAATTTTTACAAAAATGTGAATTATGCCTCTGAAACAATCACAGATCGGAGAACCAAAAAATATGTACATGTTAACTGAAATATTTCCTCCTACTTTGAAAGCAAATCATCAAGGACTAATCAATCACAGACACTATTAATACAATGTACAAGAGCAACACGGATTTCAAAGAAAGGCAAGCAATGATGTCCCTTTAGTTATCTTTCAGTGAATGTTTAGCTAGTACATGAGCATTAATTAACATAATTATGAACATGTTAAATTTAAAATGTCTGGCTGTCATTAGAATTTTTAAAATTCTGTTTATACTGCCAAAACCAAGCTATTTTCAGTAGTGTAAAGATATCTGAAGTGCACGACCTAGTTTAATATAGACAGCTCTATTCTATACAGCAGAAGTCCACAATACAGCATTTCCACACATTCAACACGGAACAAGGCAAATACATAAAAGGCACAAGACTTGCACATCATAAAGACCCTTTTTCATTATCTTACTCTAGTTCAAGTAATATCAATATTAAATGATATCTGTTTCACCGAAATAGTTTGAACAATGCAAGATGTACAGTATTACACGCTACCTTACACCTGCAGAAAGTGGCACTGTACAGATATAAAAAATGTGAGTACAGGAAATGGTCAAATACAAACGTACTGTAAAATGACTACAGCTGATAGTATACTTAATCCAACCAGAATAGTTTTTTTTTTTTTTTTTAATATAAATAAAAGATTAATTGGTATTTGCCCAAGTTTCTTTGAAGACTGTGGTGAAGTCCTGGCTCCGCTGAAGTCCATGGGAATGTAGCACTGAAATTCAAAGGAGCTAAGATTTTACCTAAAAGCCTGCACTGTAGGCTTCCATTCTGTAATGGAAGTCTTCAGTTTTATTGTCAACACTGCTATCAGTTTATTCTTTTAATAATTTAAACAACACGTCATTCTTACTTTATAAAATGCAGCATTACATCTTGACTCTTCATTTTCCATTAATGACTAACATTGATTTCAAAGTGCAAAATAAAGATTTACAGAGGATTCACCTTTTCTAGCATTATGATGGAAGTCAGATTTTTGAATTTCATGCCCCCTAGTTTGATCATCATAGATCAGGGTAGTTTTAATCCAAAATACAATCTCCAAACTGTGCAATTTTTCTGCTCTAAGTTTAAAAAGAAACATCAAAATACTGTTTGTCTCCCATGATTTGAACTTAAATATATACACAATTGCTTAACTGAAATCTTAATCTTGATTTGTATTTTATTGCTTAAATTTAAATAAAATAAGTTACTTTGAAGTACTGAAATCCTGAGGGTAGGGAAGAAAAGTAACAATGGTTGCGATATATTAAAATGCCTCCCAATGCAATTGGCTCCTTGCCCTGCTCTTGAACACAAAGGCCCTGACCTTGCAAACACTGGCTGTGAACATTGTTACCCCAGCAAGTTCCACTGAGCCCAGTAGCACGCAGCCTAAGTCCCCCACACGGGTTTGCAGGATCAAGCCTCTCTATGCAAAATCTGTGGTGCTGTGCTGAAATATGCCTTTGCACTGCACAGCTCGGGAGAGCCTTCAGCATCACGCAATGGCTCTGGTACAAATAAGAATCCATCTGTAATGTTTTGTAATTCCTATTTCTGTTCACACGGGATGCCAGAGAACAGCATTTCTTCACATCTTCCAATATCCTGGCTTTCACAAAGCGTCTCTGTCGTCTGATATAAATTTCTGGAAATGTGCTGTTACTCATGCATATCATACAGTACATTAACTTTGATTGTTCTTAAGAAGTCAGTTAAATGGATTAATATGTATTTTTAAATACCAGTGATCAGGTTTTTATATGTTGCTTTTTAAATTTCAGACCTTGGTAAAACCGAACCTCAGTCTTAAAAATAGTGGAAGATTCTGTTAAATTTCAAATACTGTAGTCCTAAACATTTTATAATCCTATCAAATTCAGTAAGCTTAAAATATGATACTTAAAATCAATACTTTTAAGTCTGCAAAATATATATCAAATTTATATTCTAAAACTACTTTGATTTACAACACTAACACCACAAAAAGAATTTTATGATTTAATGACTATTTTATATCAGTATAACCCAGATGTTAGCTTTCATAAAGATTCATATAGTTTCTCTACTCACGTATCCCTGAAACTTTTCATTTGACCAAGAGACCACGCTGACTTCGAACAGAAACATGCCACGCCTGTATATAGACAGCTGTGTGCACATATGTATATACAACATATATGCACTCACACGGTGTAACAAACACTGACATACACGGACACCGATAATCTCCAGGCAAATTTCTTCTCTTTGTTTTTCTCTCTCCTCCACAGTTCCAAGAATTTTCAGCAGCAAATATATTTTTTTCCACGTGATAAACATAATATCAAGACAGCAAGCCACCAGTGCTTGCAAAGCTAAAAAGGAATAAATGTTTCAGTGCAAATGTAAAATGATGGTACAGCTGTCAAGGTGCAGTTATAAAGTAGGAAACAAATATGATTAAGTACTGTTATAATATTCTCTAGGATCTGTATTAGTTTGGAGCACTTTGCACTGGCACTTCAAAAGGAAATCTGCACACATTTGTCTCCGTTCAATACATTGGTCTTCATTAAACATTCTTAACAGTGAACATGGCCACAAAATTACCCACTGAAAACTGGCCAAAAAAAAGAGAGGATGGTTAACATATTAATTTTCCCATTACAACTGCACTACGCCTTAGCATAATAATAAGCTGAAGAATGAGAACGAAGACCTTTGCACAATACTTCCATAAAGCGTTCCTTTTGGGAAATGTGCACTTGAATACAGATTCCCCCGCCGTCCGAAGCGCTTCAGTGGCTGCTCACATTGGGAAAGCAGAGCCAGGCAGCTGGGGAGTGCTGCGCCCTGGTGCGCCGCTTGGTGCTTGGGCAGTTAAAAAGTAGTATCAAACACTTTTTCTGAGTTATCTTCTTCCAATTCCTCTTCACTTTGCAGAGGTTTATGATTTGATTTTCCACTGTCAGATGCCAGGGAAGAAGGGGCAGAACTGTGGTCTCCATCTTCACTGATTTTACCTTTCATGGCTTCCTGTACAAACTCCAGAATTTCCAAAGGCAGTCTTTTGAATTTGTCTTGGTATTCCTGATCAAGTTCCACCTGCAACTACAACAAAACAAAGAAGCTGTCTTCAGCTGTATCTAGTATGACTTACATTAGATACAGTATTGTATGGGGGAAGTACCACGAGGGTCAAGAAGGGAAATCAGTAACTCATTTTCGCGTGATTCAAAAATACATTCCTTTCTTTTGCACATTAGCATCACACACACACTATGCCTGCTAATTACCATGCAGTCATTGCAAAGCTGAAGGCAAGTGCAGCCCTTGGTGCGTAAGGCTGGTTTTGGGTACCGTGCTTGGCTACCCAAACCCTTTCAATACTCGTGGTTAGCTGTATGGGTGTCCACAGTCCCACTGGCTTTCACTAGATCCCTTATTCAAGTGCAGTAAGGATCATGGATAAGCCTTTGGAAGATCAAGGCCTTAATTAAGCTTCAGGTAGCAAATCACACATAAATCACACCACAAATATTGCTCAGGGAACAATATAGTAACTTGTGCCAAATTTCTTGGCGCAAGTTTGAAAATGGTTGGAGAAACCATTAGGAAAAAACTCAGTTGTCAAAGAGTGTCAGAGAGGGAGGGAAAAAAAGGTTAAATTACATTTTTTAGGGCTAGATCATGGAAAGTTACATTATCTGGTTAATGCAGTATGTGTCTTGGACATAACTGGGGAAAAAGTGTCATATCATCAACAGCATGCAAGAGGCATGCAGAAAGAAATCTGGCTATCGGTCTTCAGGAAGCTGTGGGCCCTTTCCCAGTATTTACTCAAATAGCCTTTGTTTTTAATGCCCATATAAGGATCTGCACGATCCATTCTTTCAAAAGCATTAATGTGTATGGAAGTTTCAACTGAAGACAAAGCCAACTTTCATCATGACCAATCTGAGCATGGCAGAAAGCAAAAGGGGCCAGTTCCAAAGCCAAATCCTGCTAGCGCTCTGTCCATCCATCTGTCCGTCCATCCGTCCATCCATCCACCCACCTTCGTAAAAAGAGGAAGTCAGATTCTGCTAACTGTAGCTGCAGCAGTTTTGCAATAGTTTCCTAGTCAATTGCATTTTGAGCTGTATTTTTTCAGGAAGGTATAAAGATACTACGGATTCTGAGCTTCAGCTCTATACTTAAATCTAGGCAATCTAGTTTCAGGTTTCCTTCACCCCGTTGTCACAGCTCTCACCAGGTAATACATTTTCACTCAAACATTAGGATCTACACTACTCTTATAATCATTGTCCTGTCCACAGCATGTGACTTTACCACTACACCTCCCTCTGAGCTGTTCCAGTCCCATTCCCTGTGCTTCTGTCCTGGTTTTCATCCTTCATTTCTGACTTTTTCCTTTTGGGGATGCCTCTTCTTTCTCTTGATGTGCAAGTCAACGTCCTTAGCTCACCTGGTCTAGTTCTACATTAGACACATTTTGCAGCTTTTCTTCCTCAAGATTTAAGACCTAGCCTTTTTGGTTCTTCTTCTAAAGCTCATTCCCTGCCTTGTTTCTGGCAGTCTTCTTACTGTTCCTGCCTCCATTTCCCACCTTGGTGGCACACTGCTGACAAACACCGACGAGCCTGAGGCAAAAATGGTTGCATTAAATGCACCATGCCACTAAAACCCACATTTGTATCAGGTGTTAGTTGCTACCACAGCGCCCTTCTTTCATGTGATATTCTTCTTGTTCTAAATTCTCTTTTGTTTTCTGGCTGTATGTCTAGATACATACTCTGAGGGGATATTCCTTTTGTCTCCACTGTGATGACTCTTCTGGCAGTAATGTATAATCTGAGAGAGAGGAATCATGCTGTAGCACAGCTGGCAGGAAAAAAAACACAAATACTGCTGATCATCCCTCATTGCTGAGTTCACTGCCTGGGCCCTGCAGCCCAAGGACTCCAGGAATGCTGGAAGCCACAGGAACACCTGGGAGCTATGCTGCCAAAACCAAATACAACTGTAGCTGCTGTCAACACGGGCCCTTTGGATGCCATGGGGCCTTGCTAGTGACTGGCTCCTGTTGCAGAGCAGCAGTGACGTACACCTGTGGGATTCTCAGCCACCAAGAGGCTACACCTGCAGCGACCTCCACTTGACAATGACCGCAGCGTGGCACTCATGGGGGCTACGCTGCATATCCACCCTGCAAGGCACATAGCACAGATTACATTCTAGGGCAAAAGCCTGCTGACATTGTGGAATCATGTTTGGGTTGCAGTCCACAACTAAGTATCTGCTTAAATCGCTTAAAAAAAAAATGGCAAGGGGAAGGAAGATGAGTCCTCCTGTTGTTTATGTCAGCTACCCAACGGCACAACCCCAGTTAGAACGTTTAAGCCAAAGGTGGGGCTAACCATTCCTTAGGTTCATCTGAAACAGCAGCAATGGCAGAGGCAGGGGCTGCAGGCCTGCCAGAGGGCTCCAAGCATGCTGTGCACCATGCATGTGAAGTGCCATCATCTTTCTCTGCTCAGGAGCATTTGCTGTGGGCTCTGGGCTGCCAGTGCAGATCTGCAGTGGTGTCTAAGCACTGTCCCAGTAACAAAGGCAATATGCTGTTGAAGTTCCTGCAGGGACAGGCAGACAGCTCTGTGCACATTTTTTTGTTTTAAACCTGGAAGTCATGGGAAAGGCTTTAGAGGACTGCAAGGCAAAGCTTTATGTAAGGACAAGAAACGCTTTTCTCAGCAGCATCTAAGCCTAAGATAGGGATGGGGATGAAGGGCTGCTCCATCTCCCCACCAACTCTCCCAGTATATGGAAGTACTGAATTTGTACAATTTGAGTACCTCTGGTATAGAAAGAGGGATGTGAAATCAAAAGTCAGAGAGAATCTCCTGGTTTCCAACTTCCTTCAGACCCCTGACTTGCTTAATTAGGTTCAAGAGCAATAGAAATATTTGAAGTCCCTCAGAAACTGAACCTTTTCTGAACCCAGTGCAACCAAAAGCATGTTGTTAAGATAGCAGTTCTGCTTCATGTTCACCTTCGAGTGTGCCTCCAGTGGCTAATCACCCCTAAGTCGAGCGTTTAATAGAAATGACATGAATCTGGAGTTACCTCTCTCCCTTCAGTATCTCCAGAGACAGTCTATATAGATATCTAATCATGAAAAGGTTGAAGCTAGTTGAGAAGGAGCAGACAGTAGACAAGGAGGGCTGATTAAAACTGCAACAGTGTGTAAAAACTAGTTTTCTTTTAGATTTCAAAGGCATTGTCTGCCCTTCCCCCTGCTCAGCTTCAGACAAGCTAGTGTTGCCTAGAAATACACGCAGCCTCTTGCTGCTGGCCACCCCGCTGTCTGAGATGCCGCTGCTTGCTATTATTCTCTGTAATCCCTTCCTGCTGGGTGTTGAAGACTCTTGGACTGATAATGCACAAACTGACTAGGTGGCGAAGGGTGGGTACGTGGGTGTTATATAAAAATGTCTCTGTGCAACCAGCACCACACCACCACCGCACCAGTGATGTCTTATTGTTCAGTTTGCTGCCCTCTTGGGTTGCTTCCCATCACAAGACCATGTGTCCAGACTTCCCTGCTCTGTAGCTACTCAACAAGGTGATGTACAATTGCTTTTAGGATTTTGGAGCTAGACAAGGAGGGCAAAATGAGACTGATGATTACATGGGCAGATCATTATCGGGACCACCATTCCCATCAACACGTAATAACCTTCTGCCTTATTATCTCAGTATGTGCCCTCTTACTGATCCGCTGGCCTCTCTTTAAACCCCAACAAAATCCCCACACTGATTAACATCACCTCTGTGCTGCCTCTGTGCTGCTTTAGTATCCCACAAGGGGTTGCAAACATTATTTCTTGTCCAGGTAAATCACATTCCCATGTATTCACTTACAGGCAATTACCTAATGCTTTAAAACTCGGAGCCATCATTACATGCTTGCAGTGGGTTCCGTGGGGATGAGGGACGAATACGTTAGTCACTCTTGAAGGCTGTGGCCATAAGCTTTAACTCTCAAATGTACATGTCCATCCACCCACCTTGCATATCTTTACCCAACAGTCCTCGTTAAAAAAAATCACCTGATGCTTACACCAGCTTTATCAAAAGGCTAAGTATCAGATTAATTACAGATAAAAGCAGGGAGATTAAGCTCCTGAGGTGCCATCCTAAGCTGCATGTGGTTAGAAAGAGGCTCTCCTCTGCTTATAAGGGGCCTTTTATCAAACTATACAGCACAACAGGCCTGAGACAGGCTGCAGACCACTGGGACACCAAGCTGTCTTTCATGTAACTTGTATGGTTTGCGATGATACAAACAATTGCTCCAGATCACAGCAGGTGGGGTGAGGCTTTATGACTGTCCTGTCTCACCGGTACCCCACAAGGGTTTCCTCAGGCTCCCTGTGCCTGAGGGTCCCCTTTCACTTCAGCCAGGCGTTGGGCAGCGTGGGTGACTGATGGGCTCATGCGTCCTTTGCACCCCAGAAAGCCTACCAAAATAACAGCATTAAAATAGTGACCACAGCATTAAAACCAGTAACTTTGATCAATAAAGACTTATAAAAGCAGACACTGGTTTCAGACCACCCTCATCAATCGCCTCCAGGCTTTTGAATACTTGCAATGTGATCTAATGAACTTCTGTTTCAGACCACCAACAAAAATAAAACGATCACATGAGAAATGCAGCGTGCTGCCAACACGAGTTACCAGTTCACATTGTGTGTTTTGGTTAAAAAAAAAAGTAGAAACTCATAAAATAAAATAAATAAACACCTTAATCTTCAATTATTCCACATTTAGGGTGTTAAATATTATCTTGCCATTAATTGTAAGCTTAGAATACTTAACTCCTCCTTTTCTCGCTACCTGAAATACATCTCATCCCTCTTCCCTGCTGCTGATTTTAAGATTTATGTGGAAAAACAAACAAGCTGGGATAATTAGATTAAGATATTAGATTAAGAATCTAATAATGAGTTACCAAGAAGTTTCAGATGTGGAGGAAAGTTAAGAAAAGCTTTGTAGTAGCCCAGCCAATGGGAAGTAGGTACCTGCATGAACACAAATATTTTTGGTTTTGGGCAACTGGATCTAAATTTGCAGGTGTCGGGAGCAAAGACCTTACTGTGCACAGTAAATATATCCTGTGAACTAAAATGTGACCCTAGCTGCCTCCAGTGAGTATGTCTGTGGTCACAGAGACCAAAAGAGTTCCCAGCCCTGCTGTAATTGGAGCATCTACACAAAACTCACACACACAGCAATCTGGGGATGCACCTGTGGGCTGCGGCAGTTGCTAGGGTCTTGTGAAAGTCTGCCGCATTATCCCCCCAGCCAGCCTCAATGGCTTGAGACAACAGACAGGGACACAGCTGGCTGCTAGCAGCACTGCTGCCACCTGACCTCCTCCCCTCCACCTTGGCAGCCCAAGGGAAACTGGGAGGGATGCCATGTCCAACCGCTCTCCCCTCCTGCCACAGCAGCACCTTTGAAGCTGTTAATGTGACCACTGCTGCTCTTTCCCATTGCACCTTAGAAGTGGCATTTCGGAAGTTACTAATGACAGTATTGTCCAGACTATTTTTCCTTCTCTGCACAGCTCAGTAGAGGCATGCTTGGTCTGCACAGCAGGGTGCCCACATGGTATCATTCCCCTGATGTAAGATCCCATCCCCGAGGCAGTTTTCTAATGTGCAACCAACTCACTTCCACACGGGGACTGGGATTCATTCCAGCTCACACATTTTTAAAATATATTTTCAACTCAAAATAACTGAAGGGTCACTACTTGAAAAGCATCTGAAGAACAAATCTTCAAGCAAAAATGTTTTGAGAAAGTTATGTCTAAAATACAACTGGTTAAACATTTTAGTGGAGAAAATATCCACCAAAACAATTTTTTTTTTTGAATCAAAAACATTCATTAATGCTGTATTTGTTTTGATTAAGTTATTCCAATGAAATGATATGACTCAAAATAAACTTTTTTTAGTCTCGAATTTTCCATACCACTTGCAATTTTTCTGTAAGGCCAGTTTAAGTTTTGTGTTTCTTTTATCCCTTCTTTTTAATCTCCCTTATTTTGCATTATTCATAAATATTTTCTTTCCTCAACCATGCTCATTCTTGCCGTGAGTGATGCAGTGAATTATGAATGAAAATAATCACACTGTCCTGGCTCAATAATCCAGGCAAAATGCACTCCAGGTAAAACTAAACAGTTTGGTATGTCCAACAATCTCTGACATTTCCAAAGGAACCCCTTTGTTCTCATGTTTTTGAACAGATTTTCACAATTTTTGAACTTTGATTCCAAATGAGAAAATTTTCTAAGTTGTGTTATTATCCCTTGAGGTAGAGGGTATCAAAACGTCAAAATAACTTGCTTGGTACACAATCATTGTATTTATCTACCAGTTGCACTGTGATATTAACTTGTATCCATTACTGTGGCACTGCCAACACAAGGTGTTAATATTTAAATCCAAATAAATGCTACTTGTTCTTTCTGTTTTATTGCTGATAAGCTCAACGGATTAATTTAGTCTCTGCAATTTCAGCAGAAGGCGTTTTGACAAGTTGTAATAACCAGCCACTACGTGATGCAGAACAAAAGGGTGACTGCAACCTCTACAGGACATTTCTGTTCAGCAAAGCTCCCACTTCCCTGTTCACATATCACTGGAACTAGCTGTTTATTTTGTTAACACCAGTGACACTGGCATCTTCACTCGTCAGAGAAAGCATATTGCAACAGAAATGCTGGTCTGAGATTGCAGCCCCTTTCTCACTCCTCCCCCATTTCTCTAAATCTACTAATGTTCCAAATACTTGTTTTCCTTCCTAAAGATAATTTTGAATAGAGGATTTGGGGCTTTTAAGACTGCATCAGACAACAAATATGCATAATGTCAGCGACCTCAATTTAGCTTCCAAAATAGCACATACAGAACTCCCGGATTAAGGGTACAGACAGCAAGCAAGCTGCTGCTCTGCTGCTTTTCATTTTCAGAGCTTACTTAATTAGAAAGCCATTCTGGAGGGATGCAGCATTAAAAGACATATGAGTAGCAAGAATTGTTAAAAGCAGATGGAAGCTCAGTAACAGGGAGAGTAAAATTGAGGAACAGAGCTCAGGGATCAAATGATTTATAGGCAGCAATTTTGGTTTAATTGGAAACAGGAGGAGTTTCTTATTAAGGGCCATGTTATTCCTTCCACTAAGCAGATTTCTGCCGGGAAGGCAAAGGAGTAACCACTGCTTAGTTGTCGTGGTGCCTCCCACGGCCTCGGTCCCTCCGTGGTACTCAGTATGCCACAGCGGCTGCAGGACATGGTGACTTGAGGTGAGGCTGACAGGTTTGAGGAGACCCCGGACGCATTCTGAAAGTGATATACCTGCCTCTGCCATGTAAAAGCATGGCCCAGAGACAGCAGCTGCAAAAGGCAGCTTCTTGGGAACTGCTAAATCTAGGGCTGGGAAAGCAGACTTAACATTGCTACATGTGCAGAACTCATTAGAGAGCAATGAAGAGTTAAGGAACGTATTTTCTTTTTCTCCCAGCAAATGCATTAAGGAACATGACACTGTGTTAACGCTGGGGCTTCATTCAAGGACAATATAGCTAGATGTGAAACAAAGCTGTGCCGGTAGCTGAGGTCTTATCTCAAAAGATGCTGATTCATGGTGTTATTAAAGGAAACCTAAGGGCAGTCAGCACCAGAGATGGCACAGGACACAAGCATTGCACCAGGTGAATGCCAGCTGGTGCAGTCTTTAGCTGAGTGGAAGCCTGCCATTAACGCTTCCTGTCCTCAGACAAGGACGTCTCAGTCGTGGTGCACGCCCATCACTGCCTTTACAAATAACGGTACAAATAATGGTTACCTTTCAGACCACGACAGACACCAGTGACACCAACTCCAGGACTTAATCTTTCTGTTAGCCCCACCTTAAACCCTTTCTCTCCCAGATAAATTCCCTAGTCAAAGGTCTAACACACCAAGCTGATCTTCCGCCCCTGTAAGTTCTTAATGCTGCTCCTGAGGTCAGGGGCATTTGCTCAGGAGCTTTATATTTGATTGATCCATTACTGCCACCCCCGGTTTCCCATGTCAATGGGTTTTGTGGTCCAAATACTCTGCTTCAGAAACTGTCCCAAGACAGGCTTGAAAGTTAGTCTGGCACCTGAAGCACTTTATAAGCCAAAAGGTCTAGAAACCGCATACTGTGTTAGCTTCACTTACTCATACGCTCCCTGCTTGACATCCCCTAACTGCTGTCTTCCATGCTTCAGCTTTGTGTCTCTTCCTGTTAACACACAGGTGGTTTGCTCTGCTTTCCCCAATGTACACGTCCCCATATAAATGAGTCCTTTCACATCTGCTGTCTCAAGGCATTAGATTGTAACCTTAGGGCCTTCATCAATCTGCGTCTCCACCTTTATTAACCACAACTCCAATTAAACCAATGGGACTGGGAAGAAACCTGGGACCTGGGCTCCTAGGTTTCACTACTCTCATACAGAAATTCTTATCTTCTTTCTGCCTAATAAAGCAACACCTATTCCAACAGCTAATTAAAAAATATTTGAGTGATGACATGCATATCACTGGTGCCCAGATTATGCGCAGCACACATACATATGTGTGTACCATACCTCTGCTGAAAACCTTTGAGCTAGAGGAGTTCCTTACAGCAAAAACCTAAACTGGTGATCTTTTCCTAATGATGCTTGCATTACTGTTAATAATTTCAGATCTCTTGCATACTCTTTAGAGAGCTTGTACTGAACTCTCTGGGAGGACTTTCTTCACAGTAACTTTGTTTCCCATTTGTTCAGCAGTAGAGCAGTTTATTCTCATGCAGAGTCCCACTCTATGCCTTGTAAGTTGTATATTTAGAACCATTCTCTTTTCTGATGAGCATTTTGTGTAATTGTTTCCTTTTGTGGATAAAATGCTTTCTTAAGCTGTCAAGTGTTCTTCTGATGACTGTATAAATACATGACCTATGCATCCCATGATGCATAAGAATAAAGATAATTGGTTCTGGTATGAATGGGAAAAAACCCCTCTTCATGAATATATGTAATATTTTAGGGCTAGATTCTGCTCTTTTTCATTATCACTGGAGAAAGTTAGCCTCACTATGAGCAGAAGAGAATCTGCTCTTTTTCAAGGCCATAAATCCAGAGAAATTCCACTGAAGTCTCATCTATCAACAGATACTGCCCTTAGTTTATTGGGGTGGATCCAGGATAAATAACTCCAGCGACAACTCAAATGGAGCTTCTTAACCGGTCCCTCTATAAAAAGCGCTATCCATATTTTGGGTACTGTCTTCGGAACAAACAGATCAGGAAAAAATCAGTGCATCCACAGTACTGACTGTGATCCCTTCATTTCCATGATGCCTCCAAGGCACCTCGTAGATGGGCAGATGACTGCCCAACCGCACAAGCCTTGTAAGAGTGGCAGTAATGCAACTCCCAGCTCAAGAGGCCACAACAGTCCCTCGGAAACTCTTTTTAAATGACATCTGGAGGTTATAACAGCAACAATATAGTCCAGAAATACTTCAATTCCCGGGTGGACCAGAGGACACGAGGCTCTCAGAGCTGTGCAGCACCAGAGCAGCTGAGCAGGGTGTCTCCAGGGGGCCCTGGAATCCGCGGGGCCACTTATATAATGTGTTTTGCCTAAAAGCGGTGCTGTCCCACAGAGCGCGAGGTTCCGGCTATTTCTGAAAGGGGAGAGACACAAGACAAGAAGGGTGCTTAAGGCCTTCTGTGCAAGGGCTCAGGAGCTGATGAAGTGCAGATCTGAAAAAACTGTGGTGAAACCCACTCCACAGTTTCTGGATCCTTGCCTGAACTGAACTCTGAAGTTTAACAAAGTGCTTTTCAGCCTCTCGCATCCACCTGCTAATGGATAATTACAGTGCAGCCTGTAGGACATCTCTAGCAGTACCATCAGTACTGCAGAAAATGTCCTCTAAGCAGAGAGATTTCTTCTCACATACAACAATGTAATGAAAAGGAAAAAAATAATTTATTTCTCTGTCTCTCTTTAGTGACATCCCTGTGCTATTCAATGGAAAAGGAAGAGTTACCTTATGATTAAGTCTGGCACCTCCTTTTCTCTGAGATAGCCTGCTCTGCCCTCCTCCTCAGCCCAAATTCTCAAGCCTGTTTGGAGTGATAAGAGTTCTGAACGCATACTAAGGTCTGCGCATCTTGAGATGACATGTTGCTTAAGGTACATGCTCAGTACAATTTCCATGTTATTGACTATTGTCAGGGAACTGTATGGAATTTTAGAAGTAAGCCATTATTACCTTAAAAATAATCACGCTGATAACACCTTATACTGCACTTTGAAGTTTCTCTTGCACTGCCTACACCCCTTCACATTAGAAAGTCTCTGCAGGATGGAACCTGATTGAAAAGTCTGCTTGGAAAATTACTGAGCAGTCAGTCCTTCTGTTAATATCCTGTTAAAATGAATGTTTTTAGACTAGAAAGCAAGTACTATCTGAATAAAGATGAAAGCCTTAGAAGTTTTTTTGAAAATCTTTTTAAGCAGTTGCAGCTCTGTAATCCTTTGTAACAAGGAAGGCTATTCCAAAATGTTTCCTACCACACTCGCTAACAACGTGGATCTGGCTTCCTCTTTCCTATTAGCAGAGATGTACATCTCCCCAAACGGTGAGCCAATTTAGCAACTGACCCATTATTTTCTAACATCACCTAATGAAAAGAGTCTATTTAGGATCTGACACTGAGGTATCAGACACACACAAATATATGCAGTCAAATGTGCATGTGACAGTTACATAAGGCGAATTCTGGCAAATATTTCTACCATTTATTGTAATGTCTCAGTTCCAGCAATGCTCTTCACTTGCTTTGGAATTAGGCAGCAGGACAACTGTCAAACTGCCAAGTAAGTCTAGGTATCATTTCTGACCATTAGCTCTACCTCTGACCACTGTCTTTCATTCTTCAAATAAGGGTGCATCAAGACAAGAAAGAATTGTGATATCACAAGCTAAGATTTTCTTTTGAGAGAGTAATGTGTAACTTTTGTTTCTGCAAAGTAGCTCGTTCTGTTCTAGTACCCACTTACCTCTAAACACATAAATAAAAGGAAAACTTCCTTGGACATGTGAAACACTTTTGTAAAGAAAATTACCCGTACCTTACTTTGCCATTTCAGAAGTTTGAGAGTGTGTATTTATCGAAGAAGACAAGCAGAGGTTAAGTGGATGAATGAATATTAAGCATATTCCTCTTCAGTTATCTGTTAATCTGTTTGAAAAATATTTTTTTAAAATAAATTAACACTAGTTGATTTTGAAAATTAAGATGTAGGCACCCAAATAATTTAGCTGTTCTAAAATTTTTGAATTTTTTAATAATTGTGATAAAATTGGAAGTTTAAAGATGCTTTCTGCTACAAGTGTTGATTAAGCAATTAGTAAATCTGAATATTTGTAACTTGATGAAAACATCTTCATGACCAAACAGGAAATTTCTTAAGTGCTCAAAGAGCAGCCTAACCAACAGAGAGAGCTCAGCTATTTGTGGTCTTCGATGGAGACCACTTTGGGAAGGCAACAAAACAGAAGTACACAGGCATATTTTCATCCCACTGCTGAGTTTTATATTGACTCTTGCTACTCTGCTTCACAGATGGGGTTCGGGGACTTTTTATTTTTATTCATTTTTCTCAGTTTATTTGTCAAAATGATCAGTTTTGGCAGGATGATCTATACTTTTTTGAGCTTTTTGAACTGCTGTCCATGTTTTTAGTTATCTGAGAATGAATCACTGTGATACTGGTTTTTTTTTGTTAGCAAATAGAGGGAAAGCCAACAAAATTTTGCAATTGTACTCCCTGAAGGTGAAATTTTCTAAAACATCCAACACTGGCTTAAGTATGTGCCTAGCAGGAGATTAACACTGGAGATGGAGCTACGGTCCTTCACATCCATCCTCCAGAAGCAATGGGTTCAGTATTTTGGCCGTTGTACTTACAAGAGGGAAGTGTAGGCGAAGTTTTAAAACTGAGTTTAATAATGACAGAGAGCTGGGACTCGACCCAGATTTGTTATATAATGAACATCAAACCCAGATGCACCACTGCTGCTAAGGATACAAAGCCTGCTGTTGGTTAGGGCTGCTCTATGTCCATGTATTACTGTTATCTTCACATCTCTCCACATCTCTCCGTCATGTTTTCTCCCAGATACCCACCACTTCTCATTGTTTCATGTTGTATTACACAACACGCTGTTTTATTTTTTTTTTATTTTTTTTTATTTGGGATGCAAAATTATTACGGAATGTTAACTGTAACTCTTAAAAACTTTACAGCTTCATGTAAGCGCAGCACTGCCGAAAGGTTCAACCTAATTAAAAGTAGCCTGAAGGCTTTTACTTCCTGACACTACAATGAACTTCAAATGGAAAAAACCTCTTCTTGTCTGCACTGCTATTACTGGATTACAGAGTGCTGTGCAAAGGGAGGTTAATGAAGCCATCCTCATGATTAAGTTCAAGGGATTAATGTTTCAGTTCAGTTGTTTTTTATTTAAACATTTTTTTCAAAGGTCACATTAACACTGACTATTGCAAACTGAGGCAACTCTCTGACTACCCATCAAGTTCAAATGAACCGTGCAGAAAACTTCAGTTCAGTGATGTCTAGTGAGCATCCCACAACACAAAATGTGACAAATAAGGTAACTGCTAATGCTAGAAAAACAATAAAAAGCCTGCCCTACTGCTGTGCAGAGTAGCTTGAACTCACGCCTGTTGAAGGGCATAGCCAAAGCTCACTTCTGTTTACCAGAGGTCAGTGATTGACTTTGATGGGTTTTAGATCTACAGTACTGGCAAGCACTGAAGTATAGGTAAGAACCAACCAGATCAGATGGAAGAAGCACCAGCACAAAATGGCACAAAGTGCACGGTCCTTCCCAGAGAGCTGAAGCTAGCATGACTCACAAAGAAGCAGTGCAGATGAGTATACCTCAGTTGCCTCAGTGCTGGCTTTCAGAGGTTCGGGATTTTCAACTGTCTTGTCTTAGCAACTGTAGGAAGCAGCAACGCATGAACGAGTCTAGGGGACAGGACCAGGATGCTCCTTAAACCCCAAGCCTGTATCAACAGTCAAGTGGAGACAACAGAATGCCCACGGAGAAGGTCAGCTGCTATTGTCACATGCCCAGTTTTTTCTCTCTGCAAACAACCTGATGTGGGTTTCTGCTGAGCACCTAAGCTCCATGAAGAAGGGAAGCCTCTGAAGGTGGAATATGTTCAGTGAGCTATCCTGATAGAAAAGATGCAAATCATACACATAAACAAACACTTGCATGTTTAAATCTGCTCTATGGTATATTTTTTGTCTTGCAGTGCAGCTGGTCATCTCTTGAACAGATCTGTCAGTGATACTGCCATGAGCACAGTTTGTTTTGTTTTGCTCAGACCTTTTGCTAGGAAAAGAAATATATAAATTCCCTAGAAGGTGCAGCCAGCAGAGACAGGAAAAATAAGGAATACTACAGCCTACTAAGACTGAACAGGGATATCTTCACACTGATAACAGCTTGCTGTATCAGGTTAACAGGCTGAAGAGGGAGACTCCATGCTTAATGAGAAAAAAATACTTCCTTTAGAGCACAGAGCGAAGCTAGAGGTGTGAGAAGGACCCAAAGTGCCTTTTGCTGTCCTATCCTATATAGAAAGATTCAGGCACAGCCAGTCCAGGACGGCGTGATGGAGCCCGAGAAGAAAGAGCAGCCACCAGAAAGGTGGAGGAAGTACCAGCACCGACAGTATCTTTGGCATCTCCCTTCCCCACAGATCTCAGCGTGCGCGGGCCCGACTCAAGCCTCCTGCAAGGAACAGTGAGCTCTTCTATCGACAGCAGTGCGTGCTGGGTGTGGTTCCTAGGCACTCTCCTTGTGAAGTCAATGCAGTTCATCCAAGTGTGGTTCACCAGAGGGTCAAATCTGAACTAAGATGAGTCTCATGGAACTTCACTAAGTCCTTTGCTTTTTTTTTCCACTGAGATGCCATCAAAATGTATAACATGACCTCCTCAGAGCTCTGATTTGTTTTTAATCTGATTTCATTTATGTGTATCACTGTTGGAAGCTTCTATGTTGTAAAAGTTTTGTACTGTGCAAAACCTTATTTAAGAAGACAAAATTGGCAGTAGAAGCAAACCTCTTTCCATTAAAAGTACTTATCTTTTTAATGCTCTATCAGGGTTTTGTTATTACTACAGTAATCTTCCAAAGGCATTAAAAAAGTTCTTGAGAGGTCTTATAACTTTCAATGTATTCTGTGATGGCAATTCTGATCACAGTCTAGCTGAAGATAAGTTTAATGAACACTGGAAAAATACAGGCCTCTCATGATAAGCGATTGAGCTATTTGAGGAAGCAACAGTATACTTTGAAAACAATGGTAGCCTGGGTTAAAGTTCTATTTAGTATATGTGTAGAGCGTGCATTTTTATTGAGAATAACAGCAACTTGAATTTTGGGAATATTCCAAATGATAGTAGGCGAGTATCAGAAATGAGTGAGATTATTAACTTTCAAAACACCCTTTTAGAACAATGACTTCTAAAACACCATCTTTTCTCCATCTAATGCAAATGTATTTAGAACTGCAGAAATACAGACAATCATTAGATTCAGTAACGGTGATTGGAAAATTAAGTCAACTGCAAATATGTAACAGTAATAGGATTATTCTGAGTTAGTTACAGAAGTTATTCCTAAAAAATTCTTATCGCTTATGTTATTTAAACTTTCTTACATATCAATTAGTTTCAAATAATAAGTCTTTAGGCTATCCATTAATTGCAGCACTGCAGACACAATCTGTATTTAAAATTATGCAGCGAAAATTAAGCCAAAGCACCAAGCATTCTTGGCTAACAAAAACGGTTTCCTCAGCCCTTCGGATAAAGAAGGAGAGATAACGGGGGCACTGAATTCACAGGAGAACTCTTTCTCAGTTTACTGTTCTCTGCTTGTCACATGTTAACACAGACTACCGAAGCCACAAGCCGTTACCCACGTGTTTAATTTGCAGCGTTGCATTTCCAGTGCATTCATTTTCTGATCATACGGTATGACTGTTTTCAGACGAAAAAGAAAAGAGCTCCAGTGACTAATGCAAAGGAGGGACAGCAACACATGTAGCCTGAAGAATGGCTGATTAAGAAGATTCTGCCGTGGGATCATTTACAAGTGCAAGGTAAATGTGGATGGGAAATTTAAATGCTTTGGTTACTTTTTTACAAGACAAAAGGTGGCTGGCTGCAGAGGAACAACTGGTCTATGCATCAGGTGTCACCCTTTTTAGCTTCTACCTGCTGTTCTGGCTCCAGGCTCTCAGGAAGGCTTCAAGCTACTCTTTTAAATCTTGCTGTCTTTGCTGAATAGGTCTTAGGAGAACAGAAGTTCCCTTGTCTGCTCATATTTTGCTTCACTGATATGCTGAAACTCCAGTTTGGCTTTTGTGCCATTATAGCTGGTTCATGCTGGCACCTGTCAGAGGCACCCAGCACAGGCTGCCGCATCAGTCACAGCTGCTGACTGCAGTCGCTGTCCTCAGCAGCAGCAGTGATGGCAAGTGAAGTTATTTTTGAAAATGCAGCTATTAATTGATAGATGTTCTCTTCCCTGAATCCTGTATGCCTACAGCATCGATGAGGAGTCAAAGAGAACATTCAGCTGATTCAAACAGATCCTGGGAATGATGTCTTCCCAGCACAGAAATTAGAAGCAAGCAGCTGAAATATGCTGTGTTGAAAGGTATGTCTGACAGAGGTAATCAGCAAGCACACCTGAGACTGATGCTTCTTTAAAGTCAGACAGACTGAAACAGGTTGCTGTCTCTCTGCATGCTACACCAGAAGCAGCTACGGAGCTGTTACACCTTACTGTCCCCTGTTTCCTACACTTAATTATACTTCATAAGAAAAGCAGAGCATTGGGCAGTCAGCTTCCTGTGTGTAATACAGCTCTTTCTCCTCAGCCAGTAATGATTTACACTTCTGTGCATGAAAAAAGACAACCCCTTCGGCATTCAGCCTAGCCACTGTGAGATTTCCTACTGTCAGTGTCCTGCACTTGATAGGTAACTCTGCTAAAAGATGCTCAAAGATGTTCTCTACTATATGCATGTTTATTAAAAAACTGCTCCTAAATGCTCATTAAATGGTTGTAGGAGGGAAACAAAGGTGAATACTGAGTCAATCCTCTCGTGGCATGTCTGTATGTTTGTGGATGGCTATACTTGCAAAACATGGGGAAAAAGGGAAGGCATCTCACTGTTTTTAAGTAAATCAAAATAACGACTTCACTGGCATAAACAGATTTTCTATAAAAACTCACATTACTGACATATTCATAGTAGAGACAGTTTGTTCAGGAAGGACAGGTCAAGAGTCTCTGGTGAGATATTTATCAAAGATATTTATCTTTTTTTTTTTTTTTTTTCCCCCTGATCTCCAGCATATTGTAAGAGAGAGACCTGCTAAAAGTCTCTGGGTACTCACAGAACCGGACATGAAAATGGACACTGCCATGGTGGGGGCCTGCAGCAGATGCTCACACTAGGAAGGTTGGGTGGGGAAGTCTACTAGCCCAGAAAACTTTTGAAAGAGAAACACAGCATGGCACAGGGCGCTCTCAACTTCTTGGCAGGCAGCATGCATATTTGCAGTACTCTCTCCTTTACTCATGTTTGTATGGGAAGACAGACATCTATTTCACATAAAAGATCTCTCAGAAGGCTTATTGCTTCTTTGTATTACAGCAGTTTCTGCAGCTGCCAATAGAGAGGACCTTGGCCTGTAACAAATCCTCAAGCCACTGTACCACTGAACTGAATCTGCTTCTGAGGGAATAGCAGCCATTAAGGGGCAGCTGATATTACAAGAAATTAACCCCAGATTAAAAAAAAAAAAATCACTTAAAAAGTAAACAATCCAAATAATAATTTTAAAAATTGCATTATTTTTCAACCAAATAGTATTTTCAAGTGTGAGCCAAGTAGTGTGTGTCTGAATACAGATGGGGATGAAGGGTATTCTAGGCCAGGAGGTGGTATTAACGCTGACATGGAAGTGAGGAGTAGTTACTGCAGAATTTTTTCCATCATGCCACAGAGAGTGTGAGCCCCTGCTTGGAATTGCAGTGATTCTCTGGGAAAAAGACTGACGGGGAATTATCGTTCCTGGGAGCTTCTGCAATTTCCATGCAACTTAGCATTACACAGACTTGTGCATCTATCATACCTCAAGTTCAGCAGCACCCAAGCCAGGCAGTATAAGGTGTATTACTAAAAGAACAGGGAAAGATTTAATTGCTGCCAAGGCCATCAGTCCATCAGGAATACTGACTCCTTAAACCTGATATGTGCTTTGAAAACTGACCCTTCGGGATTTCAGTAGAAAGGACCATTCTGCAAGCAGAAATATTACACGGAGATCCCACTGACCTATGGTAACACCCCGAAGAATAAGGCTCTGAGCCAAATGTCCTAATATTAAACAATCTCAAGGAGGACCTCAGGAGATAATCTGTATCTTTACTAATAGTTTCCAGAAATACTAACCTTCAGTATCAGCAGTTGGTGAAATAATTTGCCTTATGTGCTCCAAGCCCTATGTTTTATTCAGGCATTAACACCTTTTTTTTGTGAAAGCAGAGATGTCAGAATGTGTGCTGCCACATGCAGTATCATTCCCACAGGCCATACAGCAATTAGGCATGGAGGCTGACACTGCACCACGCAGAATTCTAGCTGTACATAGCAGCTGCTGTAAGACTTGCAAAAATCCAGGTTTAGAAAAGATCTCAGAACCTACACACGGCTGAAGCCTACCATAAAACTCTATCATGCATTTACGTGTTTCTCTGAAAGAGCTAAAAGGATGAGGAAGCTGTAGCACTGTTAGGCCTCACCTTTCAGAATGCTCATAAGCCATCCCTTCCCATTCAAAATGTGCTGCTGGACCAGCCATTTTGCATGGAATAAAAAGAGCTCCATGTTCAGATGTTTTAAGCCCACATTCTCTTATTCTGCCTGAAAAATTTATCCTAGTTTTCAGCTGTTTACAAAGATAGATCACTATTAACTAAATGAAAGTTTCTGCTACAGATGACTAATAGTTACTTGTGGATTCTGACAGTTCCTGAATGAAGCTGTGAATTTAGGTCATTTCTCCAAATTTCTGCACAGCTGCTATCATGACTTAAAAGGATCGGATACCTTTCCTGCTTTTGTATGCGCTCTATGGTCATTGCTCCTGTTCAGCTTGAAGCCAGTGGTTTCCCATATGGGAGAGAGGTGCGACACTCCTTGGTGGCCTGCATGAAAGCTTGACTCTTCTCTTTCCCTCTGTGCTGCCTGACCTCCTCCTATCCAGCTGCTTCAGAGCATCCAATATGCTTTGCCCTGTGGCTGCATCAGTGAGAACGTGGGGCAGAAAGGAGTGGAAGGAAAAAACTCCCTTCTTTCCATCATTCTCTTGTTTCCTTTGTAGCAAGTGGAACTGTGGGGTGATGGATGGACCGGATGGCTACATCTGGTCCTAAATGGCTGCATGGTGTCACAGAAGGCTCTTCTCTGAGGTCTGATTTGCTTCTAACTGTGCAGGAGCAATTGGATTGCCCAGTTCCCTGCCACCTGCCTGGTTTGTCCCAGGCAGGCGATATGAAGTTGGCCTTACATTGTTTAAAATGTAAGTGATATATGTTGAGAACAGAGCTAAGCACTTCTTTTCCTTTAAGTGTCCACTGAGTTGTTTCAAGGCAGCTCAGCTCTATTCCTATCCTCCTGCTGTTCAGGAAAGGAAGACATAACATCCCTGAAGAGGAGAAATCAATATTCCCATGACACTTAAACACAAACAGCAAAGAAATCCCAGGTCCTTAGTGAACACTTGCCAATTTCATGTTGCCATCTGAAGTAAGTCACTTTTCTGAATATTGTCAAGGAGCCAACAAATTCATTATGGCCTCTACTTTCTTTTTTCACAAGTACTTTGCTCAGGAAACACACAGCTTTAGTTGCCTTGCCTGTATCCAAGAGGAAAACAACATTCATCCAATCAAGGCCCCACCTAGCAGCTCTAATCTCTGAACTTACCATGATGAGAGAACTAAACAATCTTTAGAAGTAATTGAATTATTTTGAAGTGTTTGATTTTTTTTTTCCAATAGTAGAAACATCAAATCATAAGTATATAATGATAAGTATAGCTACATGAAGAATGCCATGTGGGCAGAGACAAGCGATCTACAGCAAAGACAGAGCCCGACAAGTCAAGTTACAGCCACAAGCTATTCACTAGTCAAACCTATTTAGCATTTGTATTTCAGTAGAGTTTAGAAGCCAATCTCTATTTTGCATGACACAGATCAAACGTACACAGCTGGTTCCTTCTTTCTTACCCATACTTGTCCTCAGAAGTATAAGTGGTAAGTATTTAAAAACAAACCAAGAAACACCCATCCCCTATGCAGGCTGATAACACAACCCCTGAGAAAGCACAAGGAATTGCAACACTGATGCTGGCCAGGGTGGAGAGGAGCAATCACAGCAGACATGTTCCTCTACCACTGCTTAAGATGCATCACTGCTAACACTGGTATTGGTACCACACAGACTGGAGGAGCAGCCCCAAAACCTGAGCCTCGGTTGTCATTAGGAAGGACTATGAATTACAAAACAACTGGTAAGAGCTTGGTGTGGACGTTCCCTAGCAGGGAGGAGCTGCAGTGCTCCTCGCTGCACGTCTGTGAGTTGAGCCAGGGGATGCTATAAAGCAAGCAGTGCCTGCCCGGCACGTCACCACAGTCCTTTGCACCCAGGTAACTGCAGCAGAACAGCAGGTTCTGCTACCAAAGACAGTCCTCACTGGGAAGCTATGGAGCTTGTCTACACAAAAGGGAAGCAAAGCATATTAAAGCATTCCAGAAGGCTGCAGCAGAAGTATCAAATACAAACCAAACAGGATTCACTGATTCAGTGGCAAGGGTACATGGTTTATTGCCATCCCCTAGTCAGTGACAACACAAGACCTCCTGGCATGACCATATTTACAGAGCTTTCAGGAAGCTCGCTTACACATAATCACGTCTCCTGATCACAGAGGTATCCCTGAAATACTACTTCATTCTATCAGCATCTTCTAATCATTAATCGTTCCACAAAGGAATTAAAAACAGTCTTTTACTTTAATCTACTTCCATCTTTCTTCCAGGCTTTGACTGCCTTTCCCCAGTTGTCTTATGTTCCCTTCCTCCTCCATGAAAAACTCTGTCTTACCTCTAAGCCTTCTCCTTTAGGCTCTGCTAATCCTCCTTTACTGATCCACATTCACAAATTCTTTTTTTTGTTCCCAAATTTTCCTTCCTGCTCCGATGCCATGGTTAATTTTTTTTTTTTTTTTTTTTTCTTTATCCCATAGTCTTGTGTCCCAGATGACAAATACAAAATTTATCTCCTTGGTAAGCTTAATCTTAAGAGGTTCCCAAAATTCCTACCTTCAGCATCCTTCCCCTATACCTCATCCCCTACATTTAGACACTCTCAATTCCTACCCACGTAATATCCCCTCGCGTTCATCTTCTTCACCTCTTCAGGGAGACATTTAATAGTGCCCGGTTTTCTGATCTGTGAGTACTGCAGCTACTGTGAGCAGAGAACAGAGGATATTCTGATGGCCCAAAGGGCTGTAGAAAGAGAGCTTGTATAACCACGCTGCTACACACAGCCCCTGACCGCTGCGCTGAGGTGGGGCAAAAGCAGCAATAAATAAAGCAGGCAGGCAGACAATGGGGTGCGGTATGATTTGAAGAAGCCACAAATTGCTTTCCCGGTGTAAAAAGAATGTAATGGCCAGTGGCAGCATATGTTATACAGCTAGCAGATAACAATCAGGGCTGTAATTGCTCAAAGATTTCAGAGGAACCACCAGACAGTAAATTGTGGATGCTCCTGACTCAAAGTTTTGACATGTAAAATGAAAACAACATTAGCATTACTAGATAAAAAGGGGAATGTTTCACTCACTTTCACTATAGTCTCACATTCCATTTCTACTTCTGTTTTTCCTCTACTTCTTGTTCTTCTATGCTCTTTAAAACAAAACCAAGGATCATTTCAATTTGATGTGATTAACAATTACTCTAAGCTGAAATGACATAATTCTGTGCATTACAGTAAAATAACAGCTCTTTGATCTACGCACTTAATGAAAAACAAAAGATTACTTCATGCTTCTGTGTGCTGGCTCATTAATATTTGACTAGGTAGCAGGAACATGTTAGTCAGGGAAACCACTCTATTTATCACAGCCTGTCACTCCACACTGCCAGAAGATAATATTTTGACTGTGTTATGTGGGAGATCTGCTAAGCTGCAGCTTTGGCACGTCACAAGAAATGACACTTTTTTTTTCTGGGAGGGGATAAGAAGCTCTGAAGCGAAAAATAACCAAGCTTCCCCTATGCTACCTGAAGTCTGTGCTTGAAGAAATATCTGCAGACATTGCAGCAGAAGGGCCTCAGACTGCAATCACGCCTAATCCCAGTGCAGTCTGCATGGAAAACCTTCAATGACAAGCCCAGGTGCTTACAAGAGTGGTGCAGCGCCTTCACCAGGGAGCTGACTCAGTCTTGCCACAGTGCCTCAGCGTGAAGAGCTGTGGGACACGCTGCCGCTGGAGGCGACGCTACCATTCGCTCGCCTTTGTTCTGATTTGGCGTTTCTCTCTGGAGCTGAAGCTTCTGATCGATAGTTCCAAAGAGCAGCAGGATTGTCCCATCAACCTGGCAGAGCCCGCGATGCTGCAGGCAGCTGCACGCTGCTCAGAGCTGACTCACTGGGACGGCTGCGCCTCATCACGCACCACCTCGAGCACCCTGAACTTCAACTCTTTCTTTGGAAGAGGTCCAAGGTCTGGGTGAGGGAAGTCTTGAAGGTATTCCAGCATCAACCAAAAAGACCCATGGTTTTAGCTTGTGTAGTTACTAGAAGATGGCTATAAAAGTGTAGCCCGGAACTTAGAAAAAGGGGGACTTTTTGGTTCTTGCTAAGTGTAGTCTTCAAACAAAGCTACTGTGCCATTTTCAAGTGGCTGCAGTATGCTTCATTCTCTGTTGTGTTAAATAATGTGGTAACTGTCTTGTTTAACTCTAAACTAGGTGTGATTTCAGTATTAAGTGATTTACTGCTTCAAAGGGATAGCAATTAGATGAGTATATTGCTGAACTTGGTTCTGTTCATAGACGTTAAATCATGGCTCTTAGGATACCGCTGGTGCCACTGACATCTTGACACTGCACACCTGGTGTGCTTTACACCCTGTTATGTACTCAGGATGACACCACATATACCTATTGTATGTCCCAGAGCCAAAGCTGCAATGGCATCCAATGCAATGTGGCGGTACTAGGTGAGAATCAGCCCTGGAATAATTGCATGCAAGTTCGTCGAGGTCAACTTTATTTTGCCTTAGTGTTGGCTGTCAGGTTCGCTACAAATGAAATTGCAAATTGAAACCTTTAAAAAGAAATAGAAACAAACAATTGCACAAAATAAAGTTCTCTGTTTTAATATTTAAAGTTAAAATAGCTTAATAACCAAATAATATGTTTTCAATTTGTCACAAAACATTTCCTCTCAAAGCAATTTTTTAAACTGAATGTAATTATTGAGCCACTTCCTTGGTAATGGTAAATAAGCAGAACAACACTTTTGAGCACCGTGTCCTCATTCTACATTCATGCAGATTCCTAAATGCCTTGTAATTGAGTCACAATAGCAAGCAAAAGAAAAGTTAGTTAACAATGTGGCTGCATTTGGCTGAAATTCTTTATAAGGGAGCCTCTGCCACCTTCTTATACTGTGTTGCAACAAATGAAACAAACTGTATTTTTTCTCCTTGAACTCTTTCTCGCCTTGGTACCCGTGCTCTGTAAAACTGCATTAGCACTGACACAAATGGTGTTAGAAGATACATGTTGGGTAGATGATGTTCAGGAAATGGGTGCCAGTGATTGGGGTAGCTTGCACCATTTTGACATGCAAAATGAATCTAAAATAGTAGCTGAGGAAGCAGAAAGTGACAGTTTGTAGCAGAAAAAATGTAGCAGCAAGAAGGTGAAATGTAAAGTGAAAAGAGAAAGCTACTTTGTTTTCTATATTTCCTGATCAGTTCTCCTGGTGCACTTGATTTTTATGTCCCTTTGATCTCCACACTTCACTGTTTTTGCGCTCCCACTGACAGACAAATCAGATAAAGTGCCTTACTTAAATTTGGCAGTTTTTACAAAATTACATACATGTTTGCAGAACACAAACATTTTGTTCCCGTGGATGTTGGCCTAGCTACTTCAATGAGGCTCACAACTGGTCAAGTCAGGTTACGATTTGATTAGAAATCAATTAAACCAATCTTGGAAAACACTAATAAGCATCCTCTCACTAAATTCCTTTGTTTGTGCAATATTATTACTTTTTCTTACTTTTGGCACCAGTTTTAGCCAGCCTCCCTGTAAAAGAAACATTTGTGTTTGTGAAAATGTGTCTGCTTCGCATGCAGGTGACTACAGGTCTGTGTTGGTTAGCGCTTACACACTAGGATTTGGGTGTGCAACGTAGGCACATTTGCAAATGTACCGATGCCACCCACTTGGAGGATGAACATCAGGCTCAAAATAAGTACACATTAAAAAAAAAAAAAGCAACATCCCAAAGTGACAATTCTACTAAAGCAAACTGAGGATCTTCCCTTTGATTATTCAGCAAGTACTCAAAACACAGTCCACTGAATTTAACAGAGATATCTGGATAGCATGAGTTCCACAGTCCTGGGAAATTGCAAGGTTACAGGATACAACTGGTCAGCAGTAAGTAGAGAACACACCACTCAAAACCAGTAGTGTTTATGCAGCTTGCAACAATATAGTCTGTGCACCTGCACCATTAGGATTCTCCCAATCCAAATGACGTCAGTGTAGCAGACGTATATTATATGTCACACACGTATATTTACCACAGGGTGCTCACTAGTTTTGGAGATCCAGGCATTGTCTTGCAGCATAAGAAAAAAGAAAGTCAGAAAGAAACACAAGGATTAAAATGAACACTGAATTGCAAACTCTTTTCAATTTTGATGGTCATGGCCATAGTTGTCATAATCACACGGTCTTTCAAATCCCCCGGCAACTTCTTCTAGAGCAGGTAATATCTGTCCGGATGTGCAGACATGGTGTTAAGCAGCATTTTGTGAAATCTCTAATACAACATGGATAATACAACACAGACAATATATCTACTTCCCCAAATCACAACTAGGCAGCAAAATATCTATTGCCTTTATTGGAGGTGAGACAACAGACACAAAGGGGAACTGGGCTGCAGAACACCACTGATGACAGGGGGAAGCCTTAAAACATTGTCTGCTCTTCAGGGTCTACCTAATGCTGGTGTCCCTAGCAGTTTCCTGCAGACACCTTCTAAAGCAGGAAGTCCAGAAATCATTCAGTGCAATTTTAAGCTTTTAAAATAGTGAAGCCGAATGTATTGTGGTTTATCTGATAATCCTGAATGTGTCCTCACTTGTGCAAATGGCCACAAAACAGAGCTGCATTTTATACCTCTGGTTTCTAAGATTTCATGAAGAGCTGTGGTGTAAAGTCATTTGCCGTGACATTACTACAAAGAAGGAATGCCATGATCAGTCCAGAGTTCCACCTTGCTAGTGCACGGAAATGTGGCCCAGAATCTGACCATTTACCGCAATAAATTGTTCTCACCTAACACCTCCAATTGAATGTTGGCAATATGACTGTATTCTTTACAACTATCTTTTACAAACACTGAAAAATATGATGAAGAAAAGTATATTACATCAGGGAGAATAAAAAAGGAACACTGCTTATCCACAAGGGCTGTCTCACAGCACATCATTTAATTCTATGAATAATTCACACTCTTCTCAGTTATTCAGCAACTTACATGTGTCGCTGCTGGCTCTGCCCTTGGCATACACTCCTGTTGTTTTCAGAGACCACAGCAGCACAAAATCACCACGTTAAAGGAAGAAGAAAAGATTTTCAAAAGCAGTGTGAAGGGAAATGGAAAAGTTTAAAGAGATGGTGCAACCCAAGGGACTTGAGATTTTTAGATATAAACCACCCATGCCTAGCTCCTTCCCCTTCTGTGCTGTAACGCTCCTGTCAGGGCTCAGCTGGCTAAAGGATTCCACTTCACTGGTGGCAACTGGGGGAAAATCTCCCTGCTGAAACTCTGGGCAGCTAAGGAGCCAGCATTGTTCACTGGCCACTAAACTGAGGAAGAAAGGAGCCATCTGGATGGCAGTACGTACTGTCTGGTATTTAATGAGACTGACAGACCAAGCAACTGTGTCTGGACTTAATGGAGGCCCTGGCTTAAATTATTATTAAGCCATGACTCCCTTTCAAAAGTTGTTTACAGCTGTGTTGTGTACTGTGGAGTTCACCTTAAAAATAATATGCCAGATGTGTTTTAAATAAGTGTTCTTTATATAGGTATCTAAAACAGAAAACTGAATTGTAAAACAAAACAAAAAAGGAAATGAAAGGATAGAGGGCATGCTTTCCAATGGATGTAATCTACAGCAAGGTTGCACAGACAGACATTTAGGACAAAATCTCGCTCATGGCAACACAGAAACAGCACAAAAAACATTCAAGGTAGCAACTTGGAGTCATATTTTGAAAGTTCTGAAATCTGGTTATGTTCTCATCTTCCTTGGATCAGAAAAGATCCTCTCCATCTTCTGTCACAAAGACAATGTATGTGTAGGATGTTTACCAACTGATCCGAGACTGACCGTGAACTAGACAGAGGAAGAAATGCAGGAGGAAAGAATGCTCCTGGCTTTAAATCACTTCAGATTGTTTTGTGTGGCAGAGAAAATCACTGTTTAACAATAATGTGAGTGAAACCAGTCACCATGCATTTCACACCTATGTTACACATACACAGTCCAGCTGCAGCAAGAACGGCCTTCACATGCAGTACTATTTCTCCTCCTGGGCAAAAGTACAAACCATTTTAAAGAAATCAACTGCTTCTACAAAACAGCAGCATAAATGCCAAAAGATAGTCAGAATATATATTTTTCAACTATGAAAAAGATAATGATCCCAAACCTCAGTACAAGATCCAGGCAGAACATAACCAAAATTCTGTATGTAAAAAACATTCTTTCTATCACCTTTACTGTATGTAGAGTAACATGTATTAGCTTGCAGGCTGGACAAAGATCAAGAGATTGGAATTATTTCTCAGAAACTTATTGCCATCAATATGATAAGTGACAGTTAGATACAAGAAGTCCAGTTCAGGGCTCTTTCCTCCAGAGTTCGTATTCCTCTGGTCAAGCACCAACAGTTAACACGCTGTGCAAATGAGGCCGACAAGACTCTGTCAGTGTCCCGGTGGATGACTTTAACTGAAAGTCTCAAAGACACACTCATTTAGGACATGGGCTTGCTCCACTGAAGTCAATCCAAATTTTGCTATTGGTATCAGTCAGAGCACATTAACAGCTCACTCCTCACTCTATGGACGTAATTGGCCACGTGCCTTAGTCTGAGAGGTAGTCAGGCAACACCTGCAAATCAGCTGCTCTTCACAAATGACTTCAAGGGAGTCCGTGTTACTACAGCTAATCCAGAACAGAGGTTGGTGAGGGGTTATTTCAGAGTTTGTCAGCAAGTATGACAAAACGCATTTCAATCTGCTCAATTAAAGGGGATGGGCGTACCAAAGAGACTTTGATTCCCATTAGGAGTGGGCTAAACAAGGAAAAGAAATAAAGACTATATTGTGTTGTTACCAGGAAGAGCAGAGGTATATAGTACCCAAACCTGGAACTACCTGGCTGATGCCTAGTTAAGCATCAGCTAACCTAGTTATTTCTGTAAGAACACAGATGGCCGCAGTATTCTGTGATGGCTCAGTCTTCTCTCTGTCCTTATAGTAAACAGGTCAAAGAGAGTAAAGCCCACAGCGAATGAAACACAGTATTTGACTGTTCTAAACTGTAAAGCAACAATACATAGATTTTATATGTAAATTATCATGGGGATATAAAAGACCAAGCCCTTTGACCTTGATGGTGAGGCAGACACTCCTGTTTGATAAATGATGCTCAAATTTGGAAGATTGTATACTGAAGAATATTCCGTTCCTATACCAAAACGTCATTCTAAATCACACCAGTACATTATCCAACATGATACCAGTAATGTCTCCGAAATGGTTATGAGCGAATGCCAGCAAAACTGAGATTAGCATCAGACAAACAGATGTCTCAAATTGATTCAATGCCTCATATGAATTGAAGACTTTAACATTCTTATCTGTCAAATTGATTTCCTTTGCAACTTTCTGTAAGTCATTTCACTGCTAAGGTCTCAATTCTCCCATCTGCAAAATGGTATGAAATAGAAGTTCTCAGTTCAAATGTTAATACTGCCAGAACCTGAAAGCAATAGCGTAGTGTTGTCTTACAGAGCTACCATGAGAGCTCAGGCAGTTTTAGATCCCTCTCTGTGTTAAGTATAGCAGATTGCACAGCTTTCCCTGCAGTGAAAGGAGATTTATTTCCTAAGAATGTTCAGAATTCAAATCCTTTTCCTAATGAAGTGTCAGATAAAAGAATCTTTTACTCAAACACCAAAGAAAACATCATCTCCCCAAATTTCATTAAACATTTAATGATTGTGAAAAAACCACAAATCTTATTTTTCAACAAATTGCTGTTAGTTCCATTTATCTGGTAAGCTGTAATACCTATGCCAATTAGTCTCCTGAGGACTACATGGGAGAAATAACTTCTATCCCTATGCTCAGAAGTGTATATAAGCTCATTAGTTTGTGTCTAAGAAGGGATTTTCAGCTCCATTCTTTTCTGAAACCAAAGTCAGCCTTAAACAGATAAAGTAGCTACAGCTGATAAAATCAAGATGCCTTAATATCAATTTGCTCAATGGAAAATTCTGCTTATTTTGAACTAATTTAGTACAGCGGTACCTGTTCAAGATCAATTCACAGCAGACTATTTCCTATTTATTGTTAATTAAAACCATGGATTTCCTGTTACAAACAGCATACACCCCTGAAAAATTAGCTACAAAACCAGTGCATTATTGACTCAGCTGGTGGACTATTTCCAGACTTACTACCTAATTCTGAGTTTCATAAAAACAGCAACTCTAAGCAATGACACGATGGCTAAAGGGAGGCCAGGTAATGAGAGAAAATTAGGAGACACTCTGAGATTTATCTTCTCAGTGTTCCAGAACTGCAGAATGGCTTAACTGTGATTTTCATCTCCAGCTCGAGGAACTGAGAGCACGGTAGGCTGGAACTCTTTCTTGGCACAGTAAATCTGGGGACCACCCAGCCTTGCTGTCTCAATTCCAGCCCTTTCCGGCCTTGAAGAGAATAATACGCTAGCTTGGTGCCAAGGGGATATCTGCAGGTGGCATCTGGGTTTGACCTTATCCACCCACACTTTTGTTGTCAGGATTATACAAACATATTTTCAGCTGATTGTGCTGGGGAGATATACGCCAATTATTTCACTTCTGGAACACAGTTGTCAGGAGAGTACACGAGCATGGGAACAGTTCAGAAAAATGGCTATAGTGGAGTGGTGCTGACTAAGGAAGAGCCCACCCAATGCTTTCAGTACATTGCTTCTGAGCATTCCTGTTCCTGAGATTTAAGCCTCTACTTGGATGTTGGAGTTATCAGGAAACCAGTACCCACCAGGCCAGAAAAAAGGCTCCACCATGATACCAAATTACCCGAGGCTAAGAAGCGGTGAGCATTCTCTGTCTCTTCCCACTAAAGCCCATAAACTGAGAGATACAATTACAGGAAGTGTCCGCACTGCTTTTGCTTACTTGTGAATCAATTTCTTCTCCGAAAATCTTTACCTGGTTCCCACAGCAAAAAGCTAAAATCTGCTTAGGCTCGTATTAGGGAGATCTAATCAACATCCTGAACTGCATTTCCACTAGTGCTCGAGTTTAAGATGCTACGGTGAGAGAGATGTACAAATGTAAAAAAACTCTAGGCAGCAACCCTGCAGATTTCTGAACAGACGTATCTTCAGCGCTTTGGCAAATCAAGTGCTAGCAGATGTTGCTTTACTTGCACCAAGTCTTGCAAAGCCCTGGTGTTTCTTAGGCACTGTCAGAAGATAAAAGTCAAGAGACAGAGCATGTATCTCATTTAAAGCCTCCTTCAAAGCTGCTGTTTTATGAGTGCAGATAAGCTAGTTGTCTGAGCGCTGTGCATGTGAATAATTTAAGACTTTAAACACCAACCAGTACATGTTATGAAAGATGACATGAACAAACATCAGCCTGGAAGATTCCTACTTCTCCAAAGCTGCAGTGATGCTCACTTCAGAGCAGCACCATTCAGATGCAATCGTAAGAAGATTTGGACCAAAACGATAGCAATTGCAGGCCAGCAAGCAAAATTCTCACGCCAAAAGTAACTGGAGACCTCTTTATTCACCAGGCTGAACAGGCTGTGATGACTGATGCTAGGCCGCTACTACGTATTAAGATGTTGCATTGAGTCTGACAGGACTAAAAAGGCAACAATAAAATCTCAATGGTTTAAAAAAACAGGCCTGAATATTCCAAATTTCAAAAATAACTGGAGTTTAAAAGTATCCAACCTTACTACTAGGGATTTCTTTGACACCCCAAAAATATTTGTCAGACTCCCCTTCAGGTCTGGAGTCATGTGAAAACCTGTTCATTAAGGTTACGGTTTCTGTTTGGTGCATTAACTGTTGCAAAACTCTTCCATTTGCTCTTGTTAGGTGGAAGAGGGCAGATGTTCTTCTTGTAACACGTCACTTTAGGTCTGACCCTCGAGCTCACTGCTGTTTCAGTGTGGCTGGATTTCAGCAACAGCAGCTACTGAAAAGAGCAGTGCTGCCATGGGCCGCACGTTTGCATCTCCCTGACTCAAGGACTCTTCTGTCACTAATGTCTTACCTATGTCACTTATATTCTCCTAAACCCAGCAATAAAGCTTCCTTTTCTTTCATAGGATCATAGAATGGCTTGGGTTGGAAGGGACCTCAGAGATCATCTAGTTCCAACCCCCCTGCCGTGGACAGGGCTGCCAGCCACTATCTCACCAGATCAAACTGCCCAGGAACCCATCCAGCCTGGGTTCTTTACTCTCCACAAAGCATTGTTAACCTCTCCCCAGGTCTGGGATGAATATCTTACTCATTTTGCTTTTGCTAGGTAAAGTCTAATTCAAACAGCTATTGTTACTATTATTATTATTTTTTTAATAGCAGTACTTGGAGATACTAATCACATTGCAATAGATATACAAGATGCATAATTCATGTAACAACCATGCTGAATGTATATTCAGTAGGTTTAATAAGAAGTTGTCTTTCATTGCGTGAGTGCTTTAATCTTTTACAAATATTTCCATCATTCATCTGGTTGAAAACTGTGTTCAGGAAGCAAATGGGGCAGGGACTGTCTTTTTGTGACACTCCCTGCAGAACCAAGCATTTTAGGGTCTCTGTTCCTGCACTGAGCTACTGCAAATTCACAAACACTATCATTTCTTGAAGAGACAGAGTCTTACTACTTTTGCAAAAACAAAAGGAGGCTAAAGCAAGCTTGTAATATTTCAAATTTACTCGAGCCCCAGATTTTTTTTCAGAAGGAGGACTTCAATTCAAATGCAAGGATAAATTCAGTTGGTGTAGCAGAAGCAGACAGTATCCCTAGCAATACTCCTTTTCTCTCCTGAAGATTATGCCATTCTTGCAGGCATGGCTGAGCAAATTCTGTATCTGCTCGCTAGCTGCTGTGGCTTAAATTAATTAAGTGCATTAATATAATCTGCTGCCTACTGGAGCTTACATTAACAGGCAGGACCATAAATACAGAAGCAAGCTGGCGTTGCACATCTCACTCAGCCGACTGCAGGGAAGGGTAGGGCAGAAGGCTGAGGTCAGTGCTGGATGCAGCCACCTCTACACACGGTTCTCAAGGTGACCAACAAGGAAGAACGTGAATGTTGTCTGTGAACTCTGATCCAACAGTATGGTTTTTGATTCTCTTCAACCCCATTTATGCAGGCACTCAGCACCCCGGTAAGCCAAAAAAACCCCACAGCTGAAAGTCTCACAGAAGGGAATTGTGAAGTGACAGTCGGCATCTACCTCCCCCCAGGGCACATCCAAGCTCTGCCAGGAGAGGGGCTGGAGCTCTGCAGCTGCTTAACAACAACTTCACCAGGGTGCTGAGGGGCAGCCTCAGCTGGGGTCAGCTCTGGGGACACTGAACAGCACTAACAACTGCTGACCCTCAGGAGTAACGGGAAGTAATACAGATGCAAGAAAACAGTTACAACAGCACACTTATTTTATCTGCATTTCATATTAAAAGAATGTAATTAATAACGATAAAATGAGTGTAAATATCAATGCATATGCTGATATTTAGATGATGAAATGTATTTTTGTGATTTAGAAGACTAACCAGTTCCTGTTCTTCGGAAGCTTGAAACAGTACTTCATTTATCTCTATCTTGTTTTCCATCATAACTTAAAGTATGTCAGGGGAGAAACCTAATTTGTAAGGACATTTTCCAATTGACTTTATTAATTAAAAGTTAGAGTCAGTTGGTTTGTAAATAATATTATCTAAAACCACAGAGTTCATGGATTCTGGGAAATGGTTGAGAATACAGCTATGGAAGTACTGTTAGAAATGATCCAAATCTTCAGTCTCCAAGTGTTACAGCATGTTTTCTGGCACTGTGAATGTCTGCTCCTTTTTACATGATCCGTAAACAGTTTCATTTGCTCCAAAATCCTCTTACATTATAAAGGAGTTATTGTTCCCGTTGGTTCCTGTTGGGCAGTGCTACACACAAGTGCTTACATGGAAGCATGCACTTAGAAGTAATGGCTTTAATGAGTTTTATGTTTATCTTTTAAGTTCTGCTCTGAATACGAATCTGTAACAAGAGTCTCTGTGGAGTTCCAACTTTGCAAATTTGTGCTAGAATCCAGCAATACCCTAGGAAATATCTGCTGCTGCACTGATTCAGTTGTCTGGCATTTAGACTGGTCTTTAGAAATCAGTGTAAAAATTCAGTGTCATGGCCCTAAACCTTCTGGCGTTCAAGAAGCGTTTGGACACCGCTCTCAGACACAGAGTTTGGATTTTGGGTGGTCCTGTGTGGAGCCAGGACTTGGACTTGATGGTCCTTGTGGGTCCCTTCCTACTCGGGATATCCTGTGACTCTATGATTCTCAGACTTCATCTCAGGTCCAATGAAATCCTTCATGAATTTAGTACAAGTCTTTCAAGATACATCTTTGAAATGAAACCAGACCCACGTATGAGAACCCAAAGACACATTGCTATCTGTGTCTGACTCGGTGATCAATTAGGAAAAGCCTCATCCAACTGCTAGAGAAAGATTTAAATCTATTAAAGTGCAAAAAGATGATTACAAGCCACATTAACGGTAAAATTACTTATTTCTCTAGTGCATTTATACCAAGTGAATAACCACACTTCATGGATAAAGGGATGCTTCACATCTAAAAATAACTTATGCTGTACACTGATCGCAAATCTAGATATACCCAAGGCAGCCTGTATTTGTAGGTCAATTTATAATACTTGCACGAAAAAAAAAAAAAAAAAAAAAAGCTTAAAGCAAAATCAGATGTTACACTTTTCACATATCCGTAGTGGCCGTATGCTGTGAGACATTGAGGACTTTCTCAGAGACTCAGATGAACGTACTTCTGAACAGCTTCGGTACTAAACCTGATTCTCCCCACATGTTGAAAAGTGATCTTCAGCACACGGTGATTCCCTTAGACTACATGAAGGTAAATCATATTTCAACAGTTGCTGCTTTTCCTTCTGCAATGCCAGTCTGCTTACAGCAGGACAAACTCCAGTCCTCTGCATGCAGGTGAGATGGCCAAAAGGAGCACTTCCTATGCCCACACCTAGATGTTGGCCTGATTCTCTAGGGTGGGCAGGTGTAAACATGTGGCTCAGTCCTGCTCACATCTCAGCCGCCTTACAGTAGCCTCACCCAACATTCAAGCAACAGCCTTCTTTGCTCCAGTACTAGAGGAACAGAAATAAATGTGGCTTGATACATTTACTGTGCAAAAAGAGTAATTTCTATGTTCCCATAAAATGCTTTCAGAACTAATAATAGTAATAATAATAAAGCTGGAAACTCCAACAGAGCCTAGCTGTAACTGCACAAACCCAGCAACACCAGGCTTTGAACGCAATTGGCTCACAATGTGTGAACACACATTTTAAATTAGCATGTTTGTGTGCAGACAACAGCATTGTATTCTCTTTTGCAGTGGGGTTTTTAACCACATGAGCCACATGAGTCATGATGCAGGGAAGGCAGGCTGAGGAAACCTGATGGCTTCCACACTTCAGAGTGTTTCCTTTGTTAAGCAGGGAAATGTTTCCTCTGTTCAGGACAATGCAAGTGTGAACCTCTTTGCTGTAGGGTTGACATATGCTAAATCCATTTTGTCAATAGCATACAACGTAGAAATCTGCCTTTCCTATTTTTTATTTTCCATACAAGGGAAGCTGACTTCATCGGTAATGCAGTCAACTAGGAAAACTTGAGCAGACCACAAAACTCCTTTGTGGGATTAGTGGCTTCAGAACAGGACTGGCAACCATCAGAACCAGACTCTAATTCTGTCACGCAGACATGTCACTCTGGAAACCATTTAAGCCAAAGATTTCAAACATTGACACCGAAAGGAAGGCAGCAAAATGCCGAGTTAACTATGCATCCAGCAAAGCCTTTGATACATGAATAATACTGTACTGTTTGAGTTGGAAACAACATAGGGAAGCCTTACTATGTATTTTCCTTTTGGAATTTTTTAATTCGTTTTAGATTTCAGACCCACAGATTTAAAACACAACTAAATTTGTCCTGATAGTGTCCTGTCAGCTGTGCTGCAAGTATTCTCTCTATTTTCTGGTTTATGCTTCAGAGACTTTTAAAACAGAGCACACAAAAAATTAAGTTTCCTCAAAAACACATCCCTGGGTAATATCTGGAATCTCTCTTTCTAAGAGCAACTGACCATAATGAATCATTTTCAGTTGTATTCAGTGTCTTCTGCCTCATTTATACCAACCATAAATTTCGGTGGATTCTCAGTCACTCACTGAAATTCAGGTATCTCTGCAGTGATTAAAGTACTCCCTGATTTGATACTAAATGCAGGCACCACTGAAAAACAGCAGGCTACCCAACCAGCAGCAGTGGTCGTACAGATTTCCCAGAATCAAGAAACTCTGCTTTTGGATTTTCCCTTGAAGTATACGTGTGATTGCAGGTAACCCTCCTGTAGTCTCTGCTCAGTGGACCAATCCTGTTACCAAGGTCACCTTTGCAGAGTTATATTTGCATCCAGCTGACGTTGATTCATGTTGCCAGATGGCTAAGGACAAAGCACAATCGCTCCACACAATGTGTGACCTACTTACACGCCTAACAATCTGCTGTTTAATACTTCATAGATGCATGGAGACTTTGATTAAAAATGTAATTTTGTTTCATAGTTAGCCCACATGTGGCATGTACATTCTGCATACCAGATACATCTGTTCCAACAGGGCAGTAGCAGGACGCCTCTGACTTCTTTCTAAAATAGGGCATATGAATGCACAAGTGTAATTTCCCTATTTCCTAACGGCACTCTCAAAAGTAATTACAAGTTATTGTTTTACATATGGACAGCTAATGAAAAGCCAAACACTCTCATACGGGCACCACTTAAACAAATAACGACAACAGTAATGTATCAGCTATAGGAAAGAAGAATGCAAACGTGACACAAAATCCATGTAGGGTTTCTAATCAAATATACGGACGGTCACGGGGAGATTCTCCATCCATGCTCAAAGTCTCACATACATTTACAGGGTAAGTGGGACAACCTAATTTTTGCCATATGAGAAGATATGCAAGAGTATTAGACATGGCATTTGCCATTGTGGGCCAGATTCCCTATAGAGCTCAGGGCTTTAGGTACATGGTGATTGCCAGACTGAGCCAGACCCAAGGCCGCCTAAGACCCGCCAGCTGCCTCTGCCCTCAGCAACTACCAGATGCTGTACAAGGGAAAAGAGCCTTAGAGCAGCCACAGAAAAAATAATTCCCACCTTCAAGTAGAACTGGTTCTGATCTCTAATACTGAAAGACCGGCTCCTGTCTTGTTGAAGTTTTTGTAAGTTCTTAGTTCCTTGCAAAGTTCTCATCAACAAGAATTTCAACCCTGAAATTTTTTCATTTCCAGAGTTGTCTCCAGTCCAGTTTTGGATCTACTTAGCTTTGACAGATTTGTGAGCACTTGGCACCTCTAAGTGAAGCCGAACTGGTAAAAGTCCTGAGCATTCAGCAGCTCCTGTTGTGAAAGTTCACAGCCAGAACCTCAGGAGAGTTTAGCACGGTGTATGATGCTAGCTGCACATACCTCAAGAACTCTTCTAAAAGAGAACTCAAATAAATCCTTTTCCAAACTATGAAAAAGGAAAGCAGAAACCAAAAAGCCTGCACAAAAACAAATCTAATGTTACATCATAGATTGAGGAGGAGGTAAAACAGGCTTCTTGGAGAATGTCCCATCACATATCAGTATCATCATGCAGGGAGAAATGAGAAGGGAAAGCCAAACACAGGGATAAGCAGTGGTATCATCCTAACGCAGATGGTGCTAATGAGGTGATTACTAAGACAGCATAAATGAAAATGAATGCCTAGACACTGATTACAATAAAAGCTTGTCAGTGAACTAAACACCTTACTACTGAATAAAGAAGTGAAGAGTTAGTCCTAGGCATATTGTTACGTTACTGGGCGTTCTCAGGCTCTCCTGCTGAATGCACTCTAAAAGCAGACACTAACTCAGGCTGAAGTTTACTAAATGCAAGCAGGGACATCCCCTCAGAAGTTTTGCTCCAACTTGCAGCTGTTGTGAGCCTAATTTTGTCTAGCACCACAAGTTCTTCCCCTCTCCCCAGAGCTCTGTTGTTCACCAGCAGGATCACAGGAGGGAGCACACTGACTGTGCTGTGCCCATGGCATTTCCCACACAGCCAGACACAGTGCTGTTTATACCAAGAAGTCCTCTGCTCCTCTGAAACTCAAAAGATGCCTTGAAAGGACGTTCTGGTTGTGGATGAGAGGGAACAGAAGTATCTTAAAGAAAAAGATGTCTACGAGTTTGTCTATTATTTTCTCTAGATTTATGCTTAAAAGATTTATCCAGGAAAGTGCCGTTTCTTGAAGTTCTGCTACTTTGCCACAAATAAAGCTCTGAGAGAGAAACTGATGCATGCATACAGAATCCAAAATAAGTATTAAAAAAGTTACCATTTATGTAACTGTAGAGAAACTCACAACAGCTCTGGAGAAAGGACCAGCCAACCCAGTAAAATTAAAACTCAGAGAAATCCCTTTTTCTTTTCAAATCTAGAGAAGCCCAAACCCAGATTTTGAAGCCAAATTGTCATGTGCAAATTGGAACTTCTACTATCCATAGAAGAATAATGCTTTTCAAATACTTATAATTATCATACAAAACACGTTATTTCTTTTAATCCCGATCATATCAGCCTCAGACTCTAGTAGAAGCTGGCCCTCATGGCACAAGTCTAGATCCTGTCACTATGTCCATCTGGGGGACCTGATTCCAGAGCCTTTGTTTCATGTACATCTTTTTATACAGTGTGTCTTCAATTACAGGCAGTAAATGCATAGCAGGAAGCCTGATTTAGCTGTGGCCAGTGACCCAGTTACAAATATACAGTTGCATGTTCCCCATAACCCACAGCAAAGCTCTCAGAGCTTTGCAGAGTCAGAGATCTGCCAAGGAACCGGGAGATGACCTGACCTTCATGCAACAAGAGCGCTCTTTAAGAGCGCACATTATTATTTCCCTAGTTGCTGGACATCAAACATGATAATATAGCACAGATAACACTTCACTACATCTGATTAAAAATTCCAACGTCTTGTGTCCATTAGGGTTGTACAGCGGAATAACAAACACGACCTAGTCCTGAAAGCACAGATCAAGAGAATCTAAATCGCTCTCTCTTGGGGCTGTTAGCAGACAGCATCCTCCTCCTTTGCTGGGTCTGATTATTTTTCAACTTAAAAGCCTGCGGAGGGGCAAAAGTGTCTGTTTAATTTGCTGTTGTGTGGGAATGAAGCAAAGGTGTCTGTGACACTATGCTGTCCTTAGAAACTGTTTGTGCTTGGAGCAGCCCGCAGTTTTTAAGCAAGATACCACAGAAAAACAAACATAATTGAAGAGAGGCTTCTTACATGAGAACAAAGTAAACAGATGCTTCGTTAGAAGTTACATCCCCTGATCTTGCTTTTACTGTCAAGTCCACTGATTTTTTTTTTCTTTGGCTCAACTTACAAATAAATTATCTTTCATAGAAAACCCAAGTTGTTATGGTTATGTTAAAAATACTTTGAAAAAAAGGGTTTCTCTTGGTAACTCTGTCTTCAGGAAAAGAGATAAATTTAGTAAAAATCATACTTGCTTGCTCTTTGGATTCTTCAAACAGCAATTTGCAACTGCTTTGTGTGCACTGCAGCTTCATGTTTAGATATGGGCTATACTGGCAGATTTACATAAAAAAAAAAATATCTGCAACTGGCCAAGTGCAGCAGGACAGCTTTTGTGGGGTTCTTTGTGCCCCCCGGTCAGGATAAGGCTTGAGGGACTGATGGGCACGTGTGTATTTGTTGCGGGTGTCCACCACCATAAAAAAGAAAGCCTGCAATGTATGAAGAACGTATGAGAAAAGCTCAAATACTGCCTCCCTCCAGTTGCCACCAGTGCACAGAACGTCTGTGGCAGTGGTGTGTTGCTTTAGAGAACACAGAGGAGAAACAAAACTCTGTCACATTTCCCCAGCACATACACAACCCTTTTATGCTTAACAAATTTTGTAATGATGGAATATTATGTTTTAATTGTGGAGGAAACAAAGGGAGTAGACTGGATAAAAAATTCATTATATTTAAAGGAGTGGAATCATTGTTCCAAAATTCTAAATTTTCAAATTGCCCCCAATTTGGTAATGGCAAATAATGGCAAAACTAAAGCAGCGGACTTGAATGCTTTCTGACGATCTTTAACAAAGCTGTGGGAGACTGCTGGCTGTACACTTGATAGAGATAAAACCTTTTACTCCTAAAACCCCACCTGCTTTTAGGATGCAAAACTGTGTTTCTGACTGTCTTTCATGGCTCTGTTCTGCTATATTTGAGTTCAGAATAAAGATAACAATGATAATTTGAGGTTACTTGATGGGCGTTAGACATTGTATTTTAATCACATCCTCAGAGGTGCAGAGCATGTTAGGAAACATCATTAGCTTTATCAGTCAGCTGTGGTTTGAGACAATTACTAAGCAATCACAAGAGGGAAAAATGTCTTAAATAGTATGGAACTGAGGAAAACGAGGAACAGTAATGCAATCGACAGATTTGTCTGAGTTTATGCTCTGTTTTGCTGCTTCTTTTTTTTTTTTTTTTTTGAAGAGCAGGATGGATCATATTCAGAACAGCTCCTTATTTAAGGAACAGACCAGAAATCAGAAATTAGAAATACAAATACTTAAAGTGCTGTTGAAAGTGTACACAATCAATCTGCTAAGGCTGAACTCCTTTTTTATAGGTGGTGACTACCATAATGTCCTTAAAAGCGATCGCTGAATATAATATTGGCCAAAGTCCAAGAGAAACTCTTTCCATAATGGTGCACTGGAGAATTCTTTACTTTAAAGTGCCACATGGAATGTCTAAATTAAGTCACAGGAGCACAAGAATCTATGATATCCAAAACCTTAGCCTGGGCAGATACTTCATGGCATCACTTTGTTAATCATACTGCAGCTAAACAGAGCTGTTCACCAATCGTTAACTCAAACGATCAATTGCTTCAAAGCTGTCAAGCCTGATGCCAGCTGTTTTCAGAACTGCACTCTTGACCACAAGTCTAGATGTGCTTTTAGGGTTATAATGAGGAGTAAGCCAGGAGAAAATAGAATGCCTGAAGTCCTATAGCCAAGAAGCAGTAATTTCAAACAGCTCCTGATTTGGAAATGGCTGAGAGCAGAAAAGAACCCAATCAAAACCAGTCTCCAGAAGCACGTGCTTGAAGCAAAGTATAGGTCAGCGTGTCTACAAAAAAAAACCCGAATGAAAATGTAGTAACGGATGAAGGCAAATGGGGAAGATCAGCACAAACTGAGTTTTTTCCTCCCTCTGAAATGGCTACAGAATGAATTCCAGAGTTGAATGTCACAGTCTCTCTACCGTGTATTTTCAGCTATGTAACATTTCTAAGTCAAAAGCACTACTTCAAAACTCCTCTTACTTTTGTTTCTCTGCTGCCTGTGAAGCTGTTCCTGGGGACTTGAAAGCACTGTGACTGTTTCCCTGGGAGCACGATTGCCAGGCAGGTTAACCTTGATCACCCACGCTTCCCTCCCCTCTCATACCTGTCGTTTACCATCAGCTGTGATTTGCAGCGGTGTATCATCGCCCTCAAACTCTGCCCGGGGATGCAGTTACACTCGCCTTGTGAGCAAAAGGGAATGACCCCAGTGTGTGTCCCCAGCGGGGCCAGCGAGGGGGGCCAGGTACCACCGCTGTCCAGGCTCCCGCCGAGCACCACACTGCGAGCTGCTTGGGACCTGAAACTCTCATAGGTCTCTGAAGATCGAGACTGAATTTCCACACAATGTGCCACTTCATACCTTCAAACACCAGCCTTTCTCCTTCCTTTGTCAGTAAAGCAGTGCTGCCTGATTCCCCATGGATGAACAGCAACCACAAGTGAAATTTTTCTGAGTTTCTTCTTGTTTGAGTGCAGGCTGTGCAAGACAGTTTTGGAGGCTAAGCAGATACTGAGCAACAGGAACACAACTTTTGTTCTCACTGCATTAAACAGCAAAACATCATAGCAAAATTGGGATGCATACCTCTAGTTTTAAGTTGTGCACACAAGAAGAAGTTAGATGAAATCTGACATACCGCCCTCTTCGCACTGAAACATACTCTTTCCTAGTTTGCCACTCTGCAGATTCCTTAGATTCAAACGCTGAAAGTTTTGCAAGGTAATGAGATATCTCAAATGATCAAAACACTTCACTGTGCCACGCTAAAGATATGCAATAGAGATGGCTAACACAGACACTCAGATGTGAACATGTAAAAAGTACATCTGTAGCACAAGCCTCTGGCCGTCTGTCAGGATACACATCAATACATGGAAGGGTGTTTTCTGCAGGAGGATTAATTCTTCCCATAGTAACCTAAGGGAAGAAAGTAATTTTAGCTGACGGCAAGCAATGTAAAAATCACTTCTTGTCTTTGCAGATGAGTGGTTACTAGGATGTCAATATTCACTCCTTAGCAAGGCCAGCTTTGATTTAAGCTCACAATTAAAGTCTAAATTTATGTTTTTAAATTTTTCTTCCAGAACAAAAGTCATAAATTCATGAGATGCAAGTTTAAAACATTTTATCTTTTATAATTTTTTCCTTGTGGGTTTTTTCATTATTAAAATTGTTGTATATAAAAATTAAATGAGGAATTTAAACATAGTGGTAAATTGTTATTGCTTTTGCTTTGAGTGCAATGTAAATTGTAAATCTTTCAACTCCAACTTCACATTCACCAGGATGCTTGGGGTAATTTAAGCTCCTCTGGAACAGCATAAAACACTCAGAGCATATTGGCACTGCTTTGTATTGCCAGGCAACAAAGCAGCTGATTGAGTCTCCCAAATTACATCTTCTTCCTGCATCTCTGAGCATTCCCTTCCATAACATCACCCACAAACTGTCTGTATTCTTGCCCTCTGATACACTCCCTATTGTTTTCTTGCTTCTATTCTTGATATTTCATCTTTTCTAGAAGCTGAAGAATATTTTCTAATAAAGCCAATGCATTTCTTGAAATGTTTGCGTTCCCCCATTTCTTACACAGGAGTAAAACCTTAGGCTGCTTGAGCAAAGATGCTGTTTCATTTGCTTGCTGTCCATCCATTTGGAAAGAAAGGAGATTCCCCGAGGACCCGCACGGTGCCTCATTCACAGTCTGGGGTAGGCAGAGGAGGCCACTTAGAAAGAGGACAGCTGGGACCAGAGAGTCTCTGTACAAGGCTTAATGGGATTTGTGGAAAAGTTTGAAAGTGCAGCAATACAGTGTTACTAAATTCACTTACAGAGAAGTAAAGACTTAAGATAAAGCACTGTTTTGCAGCTTTTTTAAATAGATACTCTAAGGACATCCCAAAATTGTTTTTCTCATACATCAAGGAAGTTTCACATCTGTCAGAGGAGTTAATCTCGATTTATCTTTTGCTTAATAAATGTAATGCCTGTCTCCTTAATTAGAGAGGCTTGAGCTGGATCTGCTGACACTATTTAAAACCCACACACTCAATATAATTTTAATCAAAATATGTATCATAGGTCCTACTAGAATCTGCATGAGTTCTATGTTAATCTCCTCGCAGAGCAGGCATATAAACTGGGTTAGGTGAATTGCTTCCTAGCACAACTTGGTTCTCAAAGGACCTGAGGACAGGTGGACAGGTTTCCTGTAGATAACTAGATTTAGAAGAGATGAGTGTCGTCTCCAGTTTTGCACCTATTGCCCCTCTTTATATTACATTGTGCCCCCTTTAATTCACACACACACAGACAAAATTAAAAGACTTGTAATTCAGTTTAACTCATCTAAAACAATGCAGAAATAGGGAAAGATAGAAGTCTTGAAAACAAGTAGAAAAACTTAAAGCATCCCATCTGGTGAAGTCTCAAATTGTTTCATCTTATTTGCACAAATCCACCACAACAGCAAAAGGTGACAGTACCCTTTTGTACTGCTACTTAGCAGCAGCACTAAACTGTAACAAATGACCTGCAGAATGCACTACACATCTGTGTATCTCTAGTGACCGAGATCCACCAGCCCACAAGGAAGTGAAACCCTTCCTTTCTGCTGAAACTTAATCCAGCTCTAATGATATAATGGCAATTATTTCCAAGAGAAGATGCTGAAAGAATCACTTGTACAGAATATCAAGCAAAGTAACGATAATTTTCCTCAAAGACATTGACAATGTCTACCAGTGCCATGGTCATGAAACTTGCCAAAAATAAAATACAAAAATAGGATGCAATGACTTCAGCCACTAAATTAAATTAAATAAAACCTCTTGGAGATGCAGAATGGAATGATTACAGCCCACTGTAGTCTGCTAGATTAACTTCTAGCAATAAACAGGGTGTACGCTCAACAGTAAGATTTATGTGATACCGCTGCATGTAGACATCTGGATGTTCTTACAGGTAACATTTTCAAAAGGGCATAACTCACTGAAGAACTTAAAAAAATGGCATTCTTATTTACAGTTTTACCTTTATCTATTTTGCTACTCTAAAGGTCTGTATGCAACAATCAAATCAATAGGAAAATGAAGTGCTATTTTAATCCTCTGACCCTACAGACATCTACGTGCTGAACTGCACACCATACTCTCAGATGTGTGTGTTAAGAAATCAAGTTATCAGTCTACATAAGCCCAGCTATCCAACTATCCTAAAAAAAAAAAACAACCCTGATTTGATGGGATTGATATTTTTGAAGTTTAGTAGCCTAAAGCAATAAATAAGTTCAACAATATCTCATATATTATAAAGATAGGATACGAGCTTGAAAGTTATTGCTTTTAATCAGTACTTTATGGTCAAATATCAATAACCTTTATCTCTAAAGAAAAAGAAACAATTATTTTATGTAAAAATAGCAAAGTCAGGAGAAAATTTGTTTCTCAAGTTCTTATTACAATCATTGAGAAACTATCATGGCCTGTACACATGTCTTCTAGATGGCAAGAAGGACAACCTGCAGTAGCCAGGAACACCCTGAAAACAATTTGAATTTGTATGCTGATACGTGGCGGCAGAGGCGAAAGCAAACCACTTACTGGGGCCTCTCTTGCAGCCACAGAGAAAGACTATTCAACTACACGCCGTCCTGAGCTGCCAAGAGAGTTTGGCAATGAGAGAGTGCAAACTGGGGAAGAACAAGGAAAAAGTGGAAACTGGGAAAGCCTGACTTCTGGCAGCGGAGAAGAGAAGCTGCTTTATCTGATATCCAGGGGAAGCTCAAGCTGATCTGAGCCCTGTGAACAAGGCAGAGGCATACAAACAGCAACTGGCACACCGTGACTGCCGAGTGCCTGTCGCAACCTCCTGAGAAAGGGCAAGCCAGGGACAGAAAATTATTGAAGGAAATGGGCTGGGAAAGAAATGTCTACAGAGCAAGTACAAGGACAAAGGGAACCACTTGCTCCTGCTCAGCTTGTCCGCTGGTTAGCCCCCAAAAGTGTTACTTTGTACTCATACCCAAACCTGACCCTAAATATTAATACGCAACACTTCAAGGGATTAATGCTACAGCGGAACAGAGCTCTGCAGAAATAAACCCCAAATGTAACCCCCAAGGAACTGAAACCTAATTCTTCACTGATGGATAAGAATAATGAGAAAACAAACAAACAAACACAACTTCAGTGGAATTGAGGCGACAGAGGAGAGTCAGGGGCACCCTTTTGGTGTACCTTCCAGTTTCGTATTCTGCACCAAACAGAGGGGAACTGCAGCAATATGCATTGCAGGAAAGGGGCATGATTAAAAGGTGGGTTAAACTTCAGTCAACAGACAGTTAAGAATGGGTTAGTAGTTCTGCTTCTTTAGAAACTAACACGTTCATGGCACAAAGAATGCCTCAAAAGCCCGTATCTATCTGCATACTAAAACCACCCATAACTAAAATGGTAGCTGCTAAGTAATTACAGTGTTTTTAAAAGCCACTACGTGAAATGAGCAAGAAACATACACTGTGTGACTGCTGCTGGCTACGGCTTCTGATCTCCCTGCGCTGCGCTGGGCAGCCTGGCAGGAGCAAGGCGGCCTGTGCCCTGGGAAGGCTCCCCCCAGCCACGCTGCGGGAGCCAATGCTCAGCACTGCGGCCACCACACGTGCTGCTAGGAAAACTGTGTTAGACTTTGTGCATGAAGGGCTGAGCATGAGTGACAGGCTAACCCAGGAAGAGCATTAACAGCTGCAGGTAGGATTGAGAGAGCTAATGCAGGAGTACTGAGGAAGGAGCAAGAGACCCCTAAGGCTATTGATAGGGAACTCTGAAAAGAGGAAACTGGAGTATTGAAAAGGAGTGATTTATGGTTCACATGGCACGATAACAGCATATTGCACAGAACTACAGGTGATCTTCACCAAGGCAGTTCCTCAGGGAAACATAAAGCTAGAAAGGCAATAGGAGAAGCGAGATCAACTGATGCTCTGAAGGCAGCTGTTCATCTAAAACGAAAGGTTGTTGTTACTATTCACATAACCTAATACACTTACAATTTTACACTGTATTAATAATATTGCTTGTTCTCTTGGGCTTATGCATCAAACAATAACTTTGCACAGACATCTGAATAAGAAACAAAAGCCTTGACCTGAAAAGCCATCATAAAGCTGAATGGAGAACACCACGTTTAGTGGAAGCTGTGCAATACCATCTCCCATCAGGAAAACGATCAGCATGTCACCACAGAGGACTCTGCAGAGGCAGAAACTGTGCAAGCAAGGCAGACTAGGAACTTGACAAACCAACACAAGGAGGCAGAGAATTTTGCCTCTGTATGTTATCAACTCTAAATGTAAAAATTCTACATTTGCTAACGGAAAAGTAACAGATTTTTTTTTTTTTTTTAATACAACATATGAATGAATCTGACTACAGTGGGTTTGGGAAAGGGCTAACCAGATAAGCAGTAATGACAGCTGCATGAGCAGTCAAAGTGCTAATTATGAAGCACTTGTACTCGTGGGTATAGAAGATGGAGAATGCAAGGGGACAGCCCTTCAGCAAAAGATAAAAACCAAAGGAAAACACGGGAGTTCAAATCACGGGATCTCCATTAGCCTGCAAATCTCCTTACACAGCTACATGAACAACCAAGTTCTAGCAGGTATACACTAATGACGAAATCAGGGCAATAAGAAGTCTGGTGTATCTTTTCTGCAGGAGCAGAAACCTGACTATCAGAATATAACAGGAAAAAAGCTCAACATAGGAACAGAAAAGTGTGTTTCACTACTATAAGTATCAATGTATTAAAGAATTACAAACTATGAAACTATCGCCATTAACCTGAGCTTTGTTAGAAGTAGTTCAGTGAAAGGGCTTTCCCCATCCCCCTCATCAGGAGCAGCAGGTAGGGAGGTCAGGGCACCTGGATAATCCCAGGAGGCAGAAATGCCAGATCAGTAAACACAAAAGCAAATGACAAATACCATTTCCAACTAGAAAAATAGAAAAGGAAAGGGATCAGAAGAAAAAGAACGCTTGTTTTCAGTCAATCAAAATAGGCATTCACAAAGAGCAGGAGTGGAAAACTGAATAGGTGAGGAACGGGTGTCAGGCAGTCTGGGGTGCGTAGCTGTAGAGATACAGATTTATCCCGTAATGGAGGAGTCTATGCATTAACTGAGAAGCCATGCACATAACGAATGCACTATGACATTTGGCTCCTCTGCTTGTCACTTACCCCGCCAATCCATCTCTCTGGTTTGCAATCTGCCATTATTCACAATGTGTTAATCTTTGGGCTGAGAAAATAAATACGTTTCCGCTCTTTCTGTGTGACGGTATTCAGAAACAGGTACTTGCTTGAGCACTGCAAAGACTCTCCTTGGAGGAACAGTCACTGCAGTTTACACCACGACTGCTGGAAGGAGAATTTAGCTAGCAGATTGTTCACAATGAAACCCTCTTCTCATGACTTTTTCCTATATTTCTTATCTAATTTGCATTTATATACCCCCTATTATCTAAACACATCATGATCTCAAATGTGCTTAACCTAACAAATCCCTAACAGTTCAGGAGTGGTAGAGAAGTTTGATATGGATAAGCAGGGATGAAGGTTATTTCCGTTTTCTACTTTAGGCACTGCAGCTAGAAGGGTAGTCTTAAGTTTCCTACGGAATTGCTGATCAGCTGCTACGCTGGACACGTTCAAGCAGAGGCTCCTTCCCAAGCCGTGTGAAGCACGCACTAATGGTCAGTGCTGTGGTTCTGTCTTCTCCCGGGTGGGTCAAACCAGATCAATGTAGCTTTACACTTTTAACTCCCATCAGCACATTCCCAGGGTCCCTTTCCTCCCTCATGCCATTTGGCTGCATTTGCTGCCAGTGAAGGCTCCTGCTGGATGGAGAAAATTCTTTCTCCGTAGTTTCCATTTGCGGTCTTTCCAGAAGGCAAACAGAATATTAAGCAGATGATTTTACAGAAAAAACAAACAAACAAACAAACAAAAAACCTTGGGGGTTGAATCAGACTGTAATTAACAGAAAGGTGATTGTGCCAGTTTTAAAATCATTAATATTATTTCGTAATAATGTATTTTACATCCTACAGGGCTGTAACTAATTTAACAGGTGCATCCAGAATGTATGCATCAAACCAATCTCTACAAACACAGCATAGGCATGTGCTTACTAGATCTAGTGTGCACACATAAAAATATTTACTGATAGATGTACACAGACTCAAGCACATATCCAAGAACATAATAAACAAATGGCCTATATCTACTCCATATAAAATTTCCTTATAATTTCCCTTTGAATAAAATTTGAAGCACCCAGAAGTGAGTTTAGGGGTAACAGCCTGGCTCAGGAGCAATGCTTCATTTATTCATCTCCAGAAGATGCACAGTACAGACATCTTTCCTCTAGCAGACCAGAAATCGCACTCCAGATCACAAACCGATGGGCCCACTCAGCACTGCTCCAACTAAAGCTCCACTCAGGAGGAATTTACATAGATTTAAATTATTTGCAGGCTGCCTACAGTTATCGTAATGCCTCCTTGCTCCCAAGGCTTTGAAGATGTGAATTTCAGTGCAGCTTGGTATCAGATGCATTGTAAAATACAACAGCTATATCCTGCTATAGGATGTCTGTTCATTATGCATATGCGTTTTGTTGTTCTGTGACATGCATTTGCAAAGTATATTAAAAAAAAAAAAAAGTGAGAGTAACATTACTGTATCACAAAAATCAGCTTTCCTGTTTTTATCTCATCTTAATTGAAGCCTGCTTCTGTTGCCAAGCAAGGCTTAGTAGGCTTCCCTGATTTATAAATCAAGGGTATTTGTCTCACCAAAAGTGGTGCATAATTGCTTATCAGCAGTCACCTTTGCTTTGAGAAAGGAGTGAAAGAAATCAAAGGAAGTGTAGAATAATGCTGGAAACTGTCTTTGAACAATGAACAGGACGGCATGAATAGTGATCAGGACCCAAAGCAAAAAATAAGAGAAACTATAAGGAAGGATTTGGATGCAGAAATGTTTGCATTTATTCATGCTGTAAACATAAACTAAGGGTTTTTCATTTTGAATTCAATGTAATTCAATCTTTAAAGCATTGTGTCTGTTTGGCCCTTTCAGGCAAAAGCACAGCAAAGGAGATGGTATGTGGGCTACCCACAAGGAAAGGAGAGATATCGAGGCTATGGGCCTTCTGTCAGCACTCCTGTGTTCAGCACACTCAGCTTGGGCTCTGCTTAAAAAGATCAAGCCTCCTTCTGTGTAACAGGAACATGGCCCCACTGCTCTGCTACAGGCACCCCTCCATCTCTGAAGCTACTGCCATTCCTCTACAAGTAGAGCCAAAGACCGAGAGTAAAGGAAATGATATGGGCACCGATGTAAGCACATCACTTCCCTCCACACTAGATGACACTGTTTTTGCAAATTCAACTTCTGGTTGCACTGGAATCACATACTGGAGAAGGATCATAGAATCACAGAATGATTATTTACCAAACAATCCATTTCCAAGCCTCAGTCCTGACAGCGCTGGGCTGTGCAGCCAGACGGAGGTACCTGTCCTTCAGATCTCATTCTAGACACCCAACTGCCGTTAACCAATAGAGCCCTTTGCATTTGGTCCAGCATTGAAATGTCAAACAACGCCTGCAAAACTTGACAAAGTGGGCTCAACACAACAGACAATCCAGAACAACCAGCAGATTATTGGCAATTTGTTGTCAATTGGCTTGACATCCCTAGAGCACACCTGGTGGGTGCAGCACCATCCAGCTCCCTGCTGTCATCAGTCAGCCCGGTGCTGCTCATGCCCACCTACTCTATGCACTTGCTACAGACTCCAGTGGCCCCTCTCCTTATAGGAAACCTGCCACTGATCTCCACACCAGGGACAGCAATCACAAGGGCTAAGCAACCCACACCTAATCCACTATCAGCCCTGGCCTTGACCACCAGAGCAAAACTGTGGGTGCCCATTTCCTCCTCGAGTGATGGTAACTATACCGGGGAGCACTGTCAGTCAGAACTCAAGCAAGGAGCCGCACCGCGCAGCAGAGGATGGGTTGCATGCTGTTGCATAAACTTGACATTATTAAGCTCAGAATTCGTCAGAATAAAGCCCGCTGTGCTTATTGCTCACAGACTTCTGAGCACAGAAGTCAAGACTGCCACTTCGCTAGATGCAATGTCATTGCATTTCTGCTGTGCTGGGCTGGATAAAAAACAAAAATTGTAATAATGGAAAATGAGCCAAGAATCTATAGCCCATTTCCCAGTCCAGATCCTTTCATCTATATTTCTCATTTTCTCTCTCTGAAGTCTTCAGTAATCCTCAAATTTGAATCTAAATTCTCTAGGCCCATTTCCACCTTTGTTTTCTATTGTCTTCTGGTTTCAGTTTCATTTTTTCCATTAACTTAACTTTAAATATTACTCTCCCTATTACACCGCACAGTTTTTGGGTTCTTATGAATAATTGTGAATTACTTTTTCATACATCTTTGGAGGTTTTGCATCTTGTCTTCCACCTGATGGATGATTTTGGAACATACTCCAGGTACACAGTCAAGTTCACAGACATGTAGCCCATGTCAGCTCTTTAGCATCTCTCCCCTTCGGGTTTCTTCCCCTAATTTGTCTTTTAATCTGAACAAAACACTATTCCTATGAGCACCTGTAGATACTCCTTGAAATTTAATAGCAGCAAGTGACGGCAAAGAGGAAGATGGAGGAAAGAGCATAAGAAAGGAAGTGTAAGTAAAGGAAATTTACATAAAGGGTTTAAGAAAGAAACAATATACTGTGAAAAGATGGTCAGTTCAGGACAGAGAAGGACAAGTACAAGAGCTGATAAAATGAGGAACAGGCAAAGTGGAAGAATACAAGAAAGAGAGAAAAAAGCAACTGAGCAAACACTTCCTACTGTTACCAATGCAGCATGGCATGCCTGGTAACCCTTGTCTCCCTAGTGAATGTCTTCATTCATTTCCATAAACCGGAGGCCAAACCTTGACAGCTGCAAACCGGATAAAACGAACCAGGACTGCAACATTCTGTCCCACATTCAGTAGGTCTGAAAAGGAATTTTTTCCATTAGACGATCATCAAAACTCTGAAACAATTTTTAGGTGCAGGGAGGTGGGATGTTGGTGATGGAAGTACTAAAGATTGTCAACTTTCACCATTCTCATGATAATTTTCCTACAAACAATCCTGGGATCCTTGGAAAGGTCAATATTACAAGAGTTTAAAAGCCTCCAGTACCCTTGAGCCAGGCTCCATATCCAACCATCTCCGGATTACGTTTCCCCTTCCAACGCATCCACTTATTCCACACAGCTTACAAATCTCTAGGACTCCATAAAAGAGATCATTCACAGGTTCTTAGCTGTAGTTTATGTGCTTAGTCACACTCGACAGCCACTCGGTGAGAACCTCTTTCTGCCATCAAATGGCTGAATAAAAGAAAATGTACCGAGTCACGACAGTTAAACCTACACACTAGCATCCCCAACTAATGTAATGTATTTCTGTCAGAAAATTCTGATTTGTTGGAAATGAGTCATAGGAGAAATGCAATGAGAAGTAACCTTCCCAGAGAACAAGCAAGCCAGGAGCAGTGTGCTTGCCTACCTCCCCAGCTATGTTGCTGCTGACTAACGAAGGCTCCCAGACCCGTGAGAGCAGCACCCACGATGCAAGGTACACGCCAGTGCGTCTGAAGCACTGGGAGTGCATTTCCTCTCCCTTCTGGATGATGTACAGGGGGTTCTCGTCCCCTACCAGACTCAGCACTCTCAGATTGCTGCAGAAATAAACGCATCTCAAAGCAACAACCTGTTCTTGTTGCAGAAATTTTCATCGTTTCTAAAAAGAACAACAACAACAAAACACTCCTGTCAATTTATGATTCTAAATATACTTTTAAGTCAACGTATTCCATTTAAACTCCCAGTTTGCTTTTGATATTTCTGTTACTATTTCTACCAATACATTTACCGCCCTGACATCTCCCTGTAAATAAGATAAACTCAGCACCCATCTTGTCCTGCCTGCACCAGTAACGGCAACCTGTATCTTTAATGTGCACTGCAATGCGCACCACTCCCTCACAGACAGAAGCACAGCAGCACTGTCATTAGTGGCTCTGTTTTGCAGACTGATTCTGCAGAGAGATACAATCAATGTCTTAAAAAGCCATTTACATATGCAAAGCTATGCACGTAATACAATCTTTGCAGGACCAGTGATTTCATCTCTCTGTCCATTAAGGAACAGATTTTTTCCCCATTTCATGCATTTTAAAGCATCTCTCTAATGAGTTTACATAGTAAGCATTAATATTTCTTTTAACGTTTTCCCATTAGCTCTGTCAGACTCAATGTCTTACCATTTGTCATGTTGCACTGAAAGTCTGGTAATTAACAAATATGTTGCTGCTGGTGCTCAGTGGTGAATGCAGTTGTATAAGAGCATGAGCATCTGCCTTTGCAGTGTGTGCTGTTCAGTCTGACCCTGACACAGAGTGATGAAGATGCCATAGGAAGCACTATATTTGAACTGTGTGCGTGTCACCATGCATTTAAATATACTACATATACACACGCATACTATGCATTTATTTAGAACACATATTACCCAGAGTACTGGAATAATTTACAAAAAGGTGAGGGGGAGTCAACAGCCTGCTGGCACCCCATTGCTCACTTGGGTTTACCTAACACTTGCCTTTGCAGAATCACAACTGTTTTTCTAGCAGTGACTTCTTTTGTCAGGTTTAGCTATTGCACAGTCTAAGCTACACATCCTGACACAAAATGTTTGCAGTCCCTGGCCTCTTAAACTTCCTAACACACAGGTTAGTTTCTTCTCACGGGTGGTTGCTACCTTGCAGCCACCCATCCATACTGTGCGAAACTTTAGCTGCGGACAGCGGCAAATACCAAACAAAAGTGAGCACAGGAGTGGGCCACAGGGTGCAGATTACCGAGAGAAAGAGAATAGAGCAGAGAACTGGATGGGATGGGGTGCTGCGGGCCAAAGTGCTTAAAGAGGCTACGGAGAACAGATAAGGGGCCTTTTAATGTTACACTGCTCAGCCTTGGTTGGTATTTTCTCATCATCCTGAGCTACCTGCAGTACAATGAAGAGCATCTTCGGCAGAAACAAGGTGCTCTGTCTAGGATGTTATCATCCTGAACCTGACTGTGCAGGCAGAAGGTATACATTCACCTTTCACATCTTATTCCCATTTTTTTCTCAATCTATGGTAAAACACACCGTGCTTGTCTCTGCATAGGAAAATCACTTGTTTTAAGAAGAATTAACCATTCACTAAGGAAGGTCTAATTAGGCAATTTATGTTACCAAGGGAGAAAATATAATTTTTACTTTTTGATATTTATTTCACAGCTGGTCATAGGTATGGCAATTCATGAATTCCTTTTCCCCCTTAATTGAACTGTTTTCTAACTCAAGTTAAGCATCGGCGACAATTAAAATAACAGTTTAGTACAGTAAAACCAGTTACTGCAGGAATTCAAGTCATTTTCTTTCTTTTAACCGGTGGCTTTATTTGCACACAGTGATGGTGCTCTGAAACAAGGTCCCTAACAGCGACAAAACCCAGTCTGGTCTGTCATTTTGATGGATGTGCACTGCAGCAGTCCCTTTGGAGTGGAAGAGCGGAGGATGAGGCGTCTTTTTATCTGCCTAATGTCAAATAATAGCACATTCATTGCTTATTATTCATACCCCGTTGGGCTGATCCATCTTCCCATCTAGCACTTTCATGATAGTGCAGAAGCCACAGGGGTGGTGAAGGCTTGCAGCTTGCCCCAGAGAAGCAGTATAGATGCTGTATGCTGCCCTGTGCTGCTGTGGCCATCAGCAGATGCAAAGCTGGATGCCTCTCTGAAAGCCCAGAGGGCTGTCAAACACCATCTCTGCGCTGTCCCTAACTGTCCTGTTTTGGGTGCTGCTGCACTTTCTGCTGAGGGTAAGAGGGAATCCAGGGGGCACTGCCTCTGAATTTTGAGAATTCGCCTTCTCTGCAGCCAAACGGGAGTTTCCATGTGGCGGGGACCTCTCCCAGTGTTTGTCTGACCACGCAAATCTGGCCACCCATGGGAAACGGCAGGTGACAGATGATGGTCTGAGCTCTGCTTTGGTTTCTGGCTTTCTTAGATCTATCTGGAAGGCTAACGGAATAGATAACCACAGTGGTCTGAGACAAGAGCCATGTGCTTAGCTGAGATGGATAAAACACATTCACTTGTGCAAATCAGAAAAAAGAAAAATCAGCGAAAAATCAGCGAAAAAGAAAAATCAGTTTCTTTTGCTCAGGTAAATTTGTGCCTTAAAAAAAAAAAGTCTATATATTCAGCCCACAGATGGCAGCTAGACTCTGAACTCATTTTTCTCAAAAAAAATAAAAAATCATAGTCCTCAGTTTTTAGTGTGTTATCCAGGAAAATCTCACTATTCCTCACAAATCAAATCTCATCTGCCACATGACCTCTGTTAGAGACCATACCCTGCCTTCTCTCGTAACAGATTAAATCAGTGACTCTGCTAGCTTCCTAATGGCTCTTTTTATTTACACTACTGTAAACTGAAAAATAGTTTGCCTTTTCAAATAATTTATTTTCCTTTTTTTTTCCATCTTCCTATGACACCCAAGATTTTCTTTGATTTCCAGCTGAAACTATATGTGAGAAATATGTCACTCTATCAAACAGCAATCTAGATAATCTAGGTTTCTTCTATTTTCTCTCTTTTCATTAAAATGCTTCTTCATATTTACATTCTTACTATAACAGGTTTGTAATTTTTTATTTAAAATGTCAAATAGTTTAAATTTAAAAAACATTTTGCATATTCACATTGGAAATGTGATGCTGTTGATTTGGAAGCTGGTTTTCCTGAGTATTCCCAAGACATACGTGTATCTGCAAGACTGATAAACAGAAGACATTTAATTAACACAATAAATATCACCTGAGATTGTTAGATGTATCTTTTGTGGCCTGACATTCACTGCTCACAGAGCAGTACTTATTCTGCTGGAAAAATAACCAATCATTAAAAACGTGGATTTGTGAAGAGAAAATATAAACAAGGAAGTAAGAAAGGTCTTCTTCGAAAGCATTCCTTAGAGCATCCTGTTATTTGGACCGAAGTCTTTTGATGTCAGGCCTACTGATGAGCGAGCCACTTCACAGAAGTTAAGGGAGTTTTACTGGTATAAAACTGGCGTAAGATAAAGGCCAACCTATTTCATTTTAACGAGTAAAGTGAGATTATTTACCACTCAATTTACAGGCCTGAAGTAAGTGTATTGTGCTCTTCTTCCACTGGGAGAAACAGGAAAAAAAAAAAAAAAGACAAGCCTGGTTTCCCAGAAAAGCACTCTGCAACTGGGGACAGTCTAACAATCATTACAATCACACTAACAAAACATTTAAAGAAACATCAGGGCTTAAGCCACTCAAAGCTTATTAGGTAATTGGACTGATTGTCACTTAGGACTTGATGGTGAGAGGTGCTGAGCAAAGTGCTAAGATCCTCAAGTGAACAGCCCATGAAAGCTGCATCCTTCAATTTAAACGCAATCTCTGGTCTAGAAGTGGGAGGATGCCAGATCCTTAAAGATCAAGTCATAGGAATACTTGCAAGTCTCAGTCTAGAAATTTTCGTTTAAAAACATTGCTTTGAAATGTTTGTTGCTTGCTGAAGCTAAGTAAATTCCACTCATTTCTCCATGCCGTTGCCCATTTAATGAGGCAGAAAAGCATTTTATTATTCCCCTCTGATGAATATACAAGCACCAAACCCCAAAGCTTAGCAGCGAAACAAACAGTAAATTACTTTCAGTCCTCTCACTTCTGTGCTTTTTTTTTTTTTTTTGGCAGATACTGCCATCAATCATTTTAGTTCAGCAACAACAGACTCAGGAGAAATTTCCTTTCAGACTTTGGATGAGTTTAAATAAATGAATTAACAGAAGAAATCACTTTTGCCTAAACCAAATCCATGCAGTGCAAGGCCCCAGGAAACCCGGTAAACTGAAATAACCTTTTCCAGCAAACGCCTTCTCTGAAATTCTTGAATAATCACCTATGGTTGAACTGGAATGCATTTGGAAAGGTTTGAATTGAAGCACAGCTGTCCCAAAAGACAGTCTGGCTTCCTACAGAGGTGTAAAGGATAAAAAAGGGATTTTGGTGGACAGTGCATTGTTATTGTGAATTATGCACTGGGCTGAAATGACACTGGAATAGTCATCAAAGTTCCTAAGAAGTGCGTTCTTCCAGATGAGCTAACAGAGCGGCTCTGTGCTCTGAGGTTAACTGAAATCGAATCTAAGAGTGCTGTGAAACGCATTTGCTGTATTCGACTTCTTTCAAAAGTTAGAGGTGATTCTGCTGACCCTACAGTAAGCAACAGCTCCAGTTGACACGACTGCATGAAGACGGACACGTACGGCAGGCTGCAGACTTCGCAAAGCTCAAGGCATTTTTAGAGATCAGAACGCACCGATCTGAAATCTATGAAATCATTCACTGAGTTTTCAAATATCTTCATCTGAGTAACACTCAGTAGGAAGCAGCCGTTGTCCGGCAGTGTTTCATTAACAGGCTTACAGGACATGTGATGGTTTGCAAAAACAGCTAGCCCCGAGATTAAAGACCTTAGAGGTTCTTTCCATCCCGATGTAATGAAATAAGACACTGGAGTTCTAAGAGGCTTACTGTTGTAAAGGATGAACACCTCTTAATTTGTTCTATAACATGAATGTGTGTCATTTTTTGTCCCCATAAATTTTTCAGATACACTGCTAGTATTAATTATTGACTGGATATAGAAGTGTTGACTCTCACTGGGCACGATTAATAATGCATGTTGAACTGTGAGATGACAAACGTGTGTTCTTTGAAAGTGAGTTAGTATGCATCAGATGGTTTAATGTTCCATTATCAAGAACTGGTTTAAAGTTTTAAAGAATTGTTTTCACTACATTTTTTGAGGGGAAAAAGGAATTTTCTGCCTTCAGGCTACACTGTCTTCATTCCATTGAAAGACCACAGAGAGGTGATACTTAAAGTTTGCACAGCACATGGCTCTGTTGTGCCTTTTCCAAGGATAAAGCCTTACCCAAACTGTGCCATCTTCCACATTGCCAGAGGAGCCCAGACCACGTGGCAGGCCTTGACTAAGCTGGCATTGTGAGTGGCAGAGGTGTGAACAGAAACATGAACATTGGCTACAACACCAGGAACCACACGAGCTGCATCGCCTTTGACAGCTCTGGCTGTAAGAATGTGGTCCACCAAAGCTAAAAGATCCCAGTTAAAGTGATGGGAGCTGACATTGACTTCAAGAGCACCGGAGTCTCAGCTACTGTGATGACATTCAGGTGTAACTCTGGCCCATGATCCTCAATAACAGAAGTCTCATTGATTTCAATTAGAGGAGGCTTGGGTCTATTTACTGTAACTCAGTCAATCCTCAGAAAAATAATTAATTCCTTGTCATGCCTCATGTGTATTGATTTTTGTAATTACAGTGAAATTGGAGGCAAGGGTGGGAGGAAGGAAATGCACCTGATTTATGTGTAATTTGATGCACAGGCTGCCAAGGACAAAAATTGAGATGCATGCCCAACCTCAACACACTCCGTTGTGCTTAGGTAGCGAGTGGCTGTAGAGAAGAATCAAAAACGCTGCTCTAAGGCACAGAATTCAGTACTGTGGTGCACAGGGCTGTGTTGCTACAGCAGCCTCCGCAGTATGTAGAAGAGATGCCCAAGGGGAAGAAGATAAGGGCAGGACAAGCTTAATGTGTATTAATGTCTAAGAGAGGAAGATAAAGAATTAGAGTGAAGGAGAAAAGAGTACAAGCTGTTGCTGATGATAAAGCTGCAAGCAGATAACGTAAATATGAAAAAAAGGAGAAAAGAAAATACATACGGCCTAGCCTGGCAACGATGCTGTTAGGAAAAAGCTAGTGGCATGAGAGCATCTGAACTTGGTTTCCACTGTGCTTTCACTGCAACGGCACTCAGGTTAGACATCTTTGGACCTGTTGTCAGTCACCACTCAACTTATTAATTAAGTGATGTTTCTCCTTCTCCAAATGTGGTTGGGCAAATGGCTGCCTTGTTTCCACACACACACACACACACACACACACACACAGAGATCTGATGACAATACTCAACACTGATCATACTGAAACGATGACAGTACCCATAAAGATAGCCTCATTGCTTACGAAGACACAGTAAGACATTTAGGGCTCATTAAAAGCAGCATCACACTGACTTCAGCAGAACTACAACTTGAAGAGTTATTTCCATACTTTTGCCTAACATTATTTGTTCAGGATGTGAAGTCTCCAATTCTTCCGAGAGAACAACCAAAAAAGCTATCTTTATAATAGCCCTGCAAATCAAAGTTACAAAACAGCATCCCTTCTAAACATTAGAAAGAAATGATATACATGAAGGAAAGACAGTTCCAGAGATTGAATCAGCTCTGAGTTAAGTACTTTCATCTAAACCCGCAATATTTTAAAATTACACAAAAAGTGAGCCCTCTGTTTCCAGTACAGGGAACTAATTTGCATCAAGTTTGTGCAGTTTCTAGAAGATGTTGTCTTAAATGTCAGCACTCTAAAGTAAGTTTTCCTCTGGAGACCTACACAACACCGTGACAAAGGAGGCTGCAAATTCGTACTCAGAAAAAGACAAATAAAAAACCAGTCTCGCTAGCATGGCAGTCTGTTGCCAATGCTTTGCGGAACGATGTTCCTGGCTTTGACAGAGCCCTGTGCACAAAGTCACAGCACAACAAATTGTGAGTCAGTAATAAATAACCAAATGAAAGTGATTGATGATGGCAGATCTCTCTCCAATGGAATTATTGTAACAATAGTAAGAATTCTTTCCCTCATGTATGAAACCTTTTTTTTTAGGGGCTGTTGATACTGCCCTTTTGACACAGCTAGCATAAATTTTAGTGGGTGTTTCAACACTGAAGCACCAGAGAGCGGCCTGTTAAAAAAAGCTGTCCCTGGAAAGGCTGCTGTATGCATAAAAGCCATTGGTGGTTCCAGGTGGGAATGCATTTGATCTGTTTTATACTGTCCTGTCACCAGGGAAGCTTATGAAGCAAATATGGATATGAAATATGAACATGAAGGAAAAAATGAAAAAATACTTCATAAAAGGAGTAATTATGTTTTGTTTAAATCCTCTCATGCCAGCAAATAGCACATACCGTCATAAATTCAGCAAAGCCTGCCCATTTCAGTAGGTGGGAAAAGGAAAAAAACGCAGCCAGGCCCTGTTAGGCAGATTACTGTAGAGGGTTTAGTCAGGAGAAACTGAGGGCGCTGGCTGAGGAGTGCTGGATACTGCAGTGCCTTAACTCGCGGCCAGATGCAGGGGAAGACGAGGGCTCTGGAGCGGCTCTGTGCCATGACCTAATGCTTGGCACACACACAGCTGAAGAGTCCAACGCCACCAGTCCACTGTAAGCTTTCAAAATGCAACCCAAGTCCTGAGTGACAGATTTTCAGTGCAGATATGCTACTTAGGAGTGAATCAATGCATTTTTCAAAAATCAGGAAATAAACAAGAGAGGACATAGAAAAGTAATTGTGTCCAAGTATTTGTGAAAACCTGAGGTTCAAGCACTAATAGATTATTCTTTGAAATACATTCAGCACTTAAATTCCATTTTTTTAGTTTACATGCCTGAGAAGCTCATGATCCTACAACATCAAACAAACCATAATATTTTGCATGTTTTTAGACCCAGATGCCCATAACATTGAGAAGTTCCAGGTTACTTATAAACACTGTTTTTAAAATGAGAATAGGAAATCAGAAATGCAAACATTTTTATTTTTCTGTTAACTTCTGGCTGTTAACTTCTGGCTATTCCGACCTTAGCCTAAGTTATTCTCTTGATAATTCACAGAAACGACATGACAACACTGGTTAGGTGACACCCAGTACTACAATTCCAGATGTAATACAAGCACGTGAACATTTGGACTGTGGACACAGACAAGAAATTAAAGGTGAAGCCTAGAACGCATACTGGAGCAAGTACAGAAATAAGGAAAGCAGAGATGACAAAATGGGCTGTGAAGAATTCTACTTGGATGTGAACTCTGATGAAAACAGGTCTCCATGCAACAGTCTGGTTACAAGTTACCTAGCCCTTCCTGCGGAAAGATTGTGTACAAGAGAAGACACCAGACCTTCTCCACTGAAGCCAACGGCAAAACTACCACCAGCTTCACTAGGGGCTGGAGTCAGCCCGCAATATTTTGGATCAAAAACTGTTTCAGAACAGTGCATGCAGATACAGTGCACAAAATCAAACAGAGGAAATCCAACAAGCAATATAGAAAATTAAGCACTGACATTATGAAAAAATTCATTATTTTCCACAAAATACATCAATTATCACAAATATCTGAGGCAAGCATGCTAAAAAGATATCTCTTTTTCTTTTCAATGTAAACTGTGTTTTGTTTTTGTACTGCTAAAGCACATTAGAGTGAAGGGCACCCCCTGCTGGTCAGAAGCCCCATTTACACTAAAAGCCTTTTAACAACATGATCTGCGTACTGAAAAATAAACCCAATTATATGACATCTGACTTGTAGTGGTGCTCCTTACTAGCCTGCTAGTAAGAAATAGCTACAGTGCTATGTGTGGACTTTCACATGTTTAAACATCAGCTTACATGCTATGTAGAATACTTTCTTTCCTGAAGGACATTTTCGAGCAGTATAACATTGTTCAAAACTCTTTACCTTGGGTTTTTCATCCAGTATTTGCTGACGAATCTCCTTGTGTTTTTCTACCAGTTTCTCCTGTCTTTTACTCTGAGCATCTTCTAGCTGTAAGGAAATAGCAGAGAATCCTGTTTCAGACACTGCATATCCTCGCTTTCCCACCTGTTCCTTGGCAGAACTTTTATTGTATTAGTTTGCTTTACCTTTTATTGTATGAGCTATGTGAAATAAATCGTTTTCCCCTCTAAGAAAAGGATTTGCATCCCAGAGTCCCAAATGAACATGCTGATAAAATGTGGGCCTCATTTATAGTTCCCCACATCAAAGCACAGCAGTGCATACTTTCAGCTCCGTGTAAATTACGTAGAGCTACAGAACTACTAACATCTGTAATGAAATTCTCTAACATGTATTTACAGTGCTCTCAGAATGCTTTTTGCATGTCAATAACTGCACAAATGTACTTATGGTCAAAATACACTCTACAAATGACTTTTAAGAGTTCTATATGCAATCTTTACATTCATGAAACAGCAAGCCAACCGAAAAATCCACACAATTAAAACATTTCTCAGCATCCGAAGGAAATCATGGAGTATATTTTCCATGATTAAACAGTGGATATTCAAAGATGAAATCACAACTTTATTAAAATACGCCCCCATTACTACCCCCCACCCCCTAAACACTAACACTTAAGAAGAGCTGTCTGAAATTGCAGTTTTTCTTTGAGTGGAATGTCAGCAGGAGTCTACACTGCATCTGGTAAAAATCTGCACTCTCAGAGTGCTTACACAGAAGCTTGGAATCTGTAGTGTAAAACAAAACCTAAAACATGAAAGCTGAAATTTTACCCCCAAAATGAAAACATACAGCCTGACATACCCTTTTGATGTATTGCACCACCTCCTGGATATACGATCGAATCATTTCAGTCTTCTCTCTGGAACGAAGCAGCCAACAAGTTACTGCAGTCAACACGACCATATCAATATATTTTAATCCCCCCCAACTTCCTACCAATGAGTAAAGCAATCTTTTGAATATATGGGTCAGCCCACTTAACATTTAGTCGTTTCCCAGGTGTTCCTTTTATAACAGAATGAATCACGGTTGTACGCAGGGCCTGGATTTCCCCATGATGTACGCTACACCTCCTCTGCTCTCTTCATGATAGTTTTTCCCATAGGGTAGTGCCATACCTTCAAGGTGATGGCAGCATTTGTCAAAGCCCCATCATCAGCTGAGCAGAGCACGTCGGTAGATGCACACTGCCACGCTGTGGCACTTCATATAATAGTGCAGCAATCCATCAGTGCGCAGACACTGCTGGTGGCAAAGGACTCAGCTTCAGTCCTCAGCTTTGCTATGCAAACTGCGAAAAGCTGAACTTGGAAGAAGTACCTAGAGTGGCTCAGTGAGATAGGTAACTTCTCGTCAGAGACAAAAGGATCCTCACAAGGATTCGTGCACATAAAGTAACACTTTGTGGATACTTGAGTTGATCAGAGTCAGGGCAGTGCTCTAAAACCTAATTGCCTAAAAGTCAAAATTTGTGAACTGCAGTCTATTCAGGTGGCATTAAAATCTGATGGTTCAAGGTACACAACCCCTGGGCACATGCAGAATTAGAAAAAATAAGTAAGAGCAATTAACATAGTGTATTCTCTCTCTGTAACTTTTTTTTTAATGTTTGTTTGTTTTAAATTTTCATAAGAAAAGCTTTAAATAGGCTACAGTCTAGCATGGGTGACTCAGACAGGATTCACCAGAAGGTCTCACTACTCCCTGTCCAACTGCAAAAGCAAGGACTTGACAGAGGAAAGCCGAGTTTCCCATGTAGTTCCCAGCTTACCTTTCCCAAGGGCTCTCTGAAAAGCCTGGCAAAAGCAAGCCCTTGGGAAGAGGAGGAAAAAATAAAGAGGAAAATAAAAATGAATTTCTACTTGTCTGTTTCTGAGCCTTTCTCATTAGCGTCTCATTAACCTCACAGCTAGCAAATCATTTCCTATTGCAATTGATTTTACTGCTATAATATTTTTGTAACTACTTTTTTCTAATATGACTTCATGCCATTTTATCGGCTCTAACCATATTATTTCTTCCCTTTTCCTTAATCAATTATTCTTATTTTGTTGTCATTTTTTCCAAGATGCTTAGTAAAGATAATAATGATTCTTAAATTATCAGATGCAGTTCATTGAGTGAGCATGCGTGACCTTCTTGTAGTGTTACCAAATACACAGTTTCTATGCTCCAAAATCTATATAAATCTTTTTTGCCCGTAGAAAACCCAACATAGTTGTGTCTTGCTTACAAGGCAAAATTCAGATAAGTTGGATTTTTTTGGTTCCTCTGAAATTTTAACTCTTCTTAAAAGTTACTGAAATCATAGAATCATAGAATGGCTTGGGTTGGAAGGGACCTCAGAGATCATCTAGTTCCAACCCCCCTGCCGTGGACAGGGCTGCCAGCCACTAGCTCACCAGATCAAACTGCCCAGGAACCCATCCAGCCTGGCCTTGAACACAGCCAGGGATGGGGCAGCCACAGCTTCTCTGGGCAGCCTGTGCCAGCGCCTCACCACTCTCTCAGGGAAGAATTTCTTCCTGATGTCCAACCTAAACCTCCCCTCTTTCAGTTTGAGCCCATTCCCCCTTGTCCTACCATTATCCACCTGTGCAAAAAGTCGGTCCCTCTCCTGCCTGTAAGCTCCTTTCAGGTACTGGAAGGCCGCAATGAGGTCTCCCCGGAGCCGTCTCTTTTCCAAGCTGAACAATCCCAACTCCCTCAACCTTTCCTCACAGGAGAGG
>VXAV01010931.1:145081-184535 GCA_013399715.1 Alectura lathami | reverse complement strand
GCCTGACAGCCATGACTTTTCCAATATGATGGAGAGCGGCTCGGCAACCACATCAGCCAACTCCTTCAAGACCCTGGGATGCATCCCGTCCGGCCCCATAGACTTGTAGACGTTCAGTCCCATCAGGTGGTCTCGGACTTGCTTCGCTCTTACACTGGGAAGGATTTTGCTCCCCCCATCCCCACTTGGATTTGCAGGGTAACGAGAGACCTGGGCAGCCTGACCGGCAGTGAAGACCGAGGCAAAGAACTCATTAAGTACCTCAGCCTTCTCCACATCAGAGGAGGCCAGTTCTCCCTTTCCATTCGTTAGAGGCGGAGCACTCTCCTTCACCTGCCTCTTCTGCCCTATGTAGCTAAAGAAACCCTTCTTGTTGTTTTTTACATCCCTCGCCAAGCTTAATTCTACCTGTGCCTTGGCCTTCCTGATCCCATCCCTACATACCCTGACAGCTCCTCTGTAATCCTCCCAGGCCACCCATCCCTGCTTCCACTAATGAAGAGTGGTAACAAAGAATATCCCAGCAAAGAGTGAAAGATGAAAATGTTCCATTTTCTTTTTGAGCTGCTTGCCAAAACAAATGAAGAAGGACAAACAAACGTAGACACTGTGCCCTTGGGACAGATATAATCAGCTTGCGTAACTCCAGTTTGTATTGTCTAGCGGTGCATAAATGAAATTAATATTACTGTCCCTGTTCACAGAAACAGCACCCTCAGAGCTCAGTTCTGCTCTCTCTACCACCAGAAGTAAGTGCACACTGCATAAAATTGTCAATAGAGGAGATGCAGTAGCACAGCATCTGAGGGGAATTTATCACAAAACAGAGCAAACCTTCCCATGTGTTACTGCTGTTTCTTTTAGACAGTAGCTTTAAGATAGTTAAGAAAAAAAGGTAATGCAGAAATAAAAACCTAAGTTAAGGTCAAATCAATCCCGGCAGGAACTGAAGTCACTCAGTCTATTTATAGTCACACACAGAGGAAAAGCAATTGGATTAACAGCATCTTGGTGAATCGCTCTGCCATGCCACCCATGGGCATGTCCCATACAGCACCTTTGCAGCTCACCCAGACTGTCAATGCTTGCAGAACAGGAGATGAGATTTGACCCAGGAAATTAAATTAGTACCAGCAGAAGTAAGAAGGACCCCACTGCTCTTGTGAGGTATTACAGTCTGACAGAAAGCTGCCTTGTATTTAGGGTTGAGACCTTTCTTTGATCTTCCAGTTGTGAGAAAACTTGTGTCTCCTGATAACATGTAAGGATATAGAACCAGGAATACACTTACTCTTCCATTTGATTTTTATCCTTGGATTTTGCTTCTGTGATTTTCTCCTGCCTCTTCTTGTCCATTTTTTTCTTCAATTCTTTCTTTTCTCTAAAGTATAAAAAAATAAAGGCAGGTTAAAAATATATCTAAATGTAAACCACAAAGAGATGTAATCGATGTTAAGGGGAATAGCACCTTACTTTTCACATGTTTCCTTCAGTTTCTTTAGCTGGTTGTTCTGACATTCCTCTGCTACATCTGTCAATTTCTGAATAAGCTAAAAAAAAAAAAGAATTCCAAGAAAGAGAAATAAGCATTTTCAGCTAAACCGCATATGTGCATCTGAGTTTCCTCAAAACTCTGTGGTTGACATGTGATCCAGATGAACCAGAAAATGCATAATAATGCCTAAGTAGTCTAAATCAGCTTTTCTTCCCTTAGATAAAAGAAGCAAGACACTGAGAACGGGCTCTCCTCTAAAAGGAAAGAATCTCTCATCTGCAAGGCAGATTTTATATGGAACAAACATTAATTCCAGCACAGCTCAGAGGGAAAACTGTCTGAATGTTCTGTGTTAAAAAGGGAATTTATCATGACACTACCTAACTGGATAATGCAGAAAATGGGACTTGACTTTGGGAAAAGCCATTTCCCATTCTGGAATGAGAAATTAATTAACTTACAAGATCAACCCAACAACACAGGTCCAAATGGTTTGTTTTTATAAAAGGTAAAATCCCTGCGACGCAGCCAACAGTTGTTACTTGAATGGGAACTCTCCCCCTGCAGCACAGGTAACCTTGTCCATGCACTCACGCTGGAGCTGCTCGTGCTGGGTGACACTGAAGTGGCTGACATACAACTGGCGACAAACAGGGCAGCACTTGGGAGTTTCAGCTCTGTGCTGCGATCCACAGGGATGAATTTGCGAAAAGGCCTTGCTGAGCAATTTCCACGCATATCACTCCTCTGGCCTGCTTTTTGGATGGCAGGACAGAGCAGACAGATCACTTCACACAACAGCGATGAGGTAAAACATCATATAACAGAAAAAAAACATGAGATAGGATTGTCTCGATTTGAGAAACAGTTTGTGCTCCCACAACACCCTTTAAAAATGTTCCCTTCTGCCTGAGAACATCCATCAGCATCAGCTGCCATCTGCCCAAGCTCCTCTATTGCAGCTCAGAGGGCTATGATCTTGCTGTAGTTGTCAGCCAAACTCCAGCTGTAAAAACACAAGCTGGCTTGGGCTGATGCATGAAAACTATTTCTTCACCATATACAGATTATGTCCTGCATCCCCTTAAAGCATTCGTCTGCAGCAGGAACACTGTTTGGCACAACTCTGTGCCCTGGGGAATGTTTGAAGCTATTTTCATTTATTTATTTTCATGGTGTTTCTATTTATTTTCCAGCTAATCCTGCCTCCTTGAGTGTTGTACATTTTTAAAAAAGTGGCAGAACAAAATGGGAACATTATCCAAAAGCTGCAGTGAATTGAGCCTCATGTAACTAGAGGCAATGACTCAGTGCCGCAACAGTAACAATAAACCTGTGGTCTCTGCCTTCTGCCCAAAGCCCTCCAAGTATGCTAGAAGTGTTAGTGACAAAGTGACACCACGACCCCTTGAAGGTGCAGTGAACCACAGGAAAATCAAGCTCTGGAATGGACTCCAAGCAAGAGGCAGCGCCACTCCATGCTAACATCACACCGGTTTCACTGCTAACCCAGAGGCTGCTAAAGAAAAGCAGACGCCATAACAAACGTACCAGCTTAATGTGCTCTCGCTTCTGGTACTTTTCACTGTAGTACTGCTCCTGCCGGAGGTTTAGCAGCTGCTGCTGTTGCTTCTCCTTCAGCTCAACCAGCTTCTGGGTCATTTCAGAGTCGAGTGCAGCCAACTCTTGTTCAATAGTTGAAGAACTGTGGTCTGGGCTGCCCGTTTCAGATCTGCAAAGACACACACTCGTTAGCTCTAAGCCACTACGTACATATGCTCTGCTCCCTACTTAAAACTTGTTCTAGGGCAGCTGGTTACACGTAGTTCATCGACAAGTTTCTCGGCGCCACATACAGAGCAAGAAGATGATTTTAGCTGCGGTAAGTCCACTAATTTATCTTTAGGAAAAAATAGTGTTGATTGTTTACTAACGGGATGTGTATTGCTTTTAAACCTCCTATTACAAACCTGCCGTGGTGAACTGAACTTAGTATAAATGAGCTATAAATGCAGCTGCCAAGATTTCTCATATAAACATATGTCCATGGAACTTGTTAATCCACTTTCAGGCACGTAACTTGAATTTCAAAGCTTCACAGCCCTCAGGAAAAATGGTGAATGCTAAGTATTCTGAAAACAGTCATCCCTGCATATGCTTAAAAATAAATTTACGAGCATAACTTTACATCTACATTTACAAAAAAGCTTAAAATGGTTAGGAACATCCCTTCAGTGTTTTCTCCTCCCTTCAGGAAATTCCATGCATAGTAACACACAGGGGAAAGTGCTTTATGGACTCCTGACTTCAGGAGGAAATGTAACATCCCAGTGGGGAATAAACCTAAGAAAGGGAACACATAGGAACAAAGAAAAAATATACAGAAAAAGATAAAAAAGCAAACACTAAGGACTATTTTTTTTTTTTCCCTTAAGATAGAAAGAAGGATAGAAATAATGGTGAAAGGAGACATGATGACACTAAAATGCCTAAGGGAAAAATAAACAGTAAAAGCAGTATCACTCTCAGGCCAGCAGTAAACTAAACCCAGGAAAAACATTTTTAAAAAATATGATTATGTGGTGTCTCTGCTTGCTGCTGTGTTTACTGCTGTACTCAGGTGCTAAATCAGTTGCCTGGGAAACCTCAGGAGCAGTGCACGACATGGACAAAACAGCTGAGCCTTAAACAGAGAGGTCTGACTGAGAAAAATGAGTTTGCTGCTCAGATATTTGCAACGATTACAATGCAGAGAACTTGCTGCACTGGCTGCCTGCCTTCTCTCCCAGGTTCAGGTTTGCAGCTGCTGTCAATTAGCGTAACTTCAACTGAGATAACCTGAAGCTGCTCTCATCAGTCTGAGGATACACACCAAGGCAGCCTATTTGTATTTCTTGTATTACTGTTGTATTTGAATATTCTGCTAAGAGGTAAAGTGGTACCGATGCGGTAGGTAGGGATAATTTACACAGAGCCACAAGACAGCATTAATGAATATTAAAGTCAGCAAATTATGCCGTAACACTGTGTGTTTTGAGGCTGACATTTCTCTTGTATTTTTTGGGAAAAAAAAAAAATAAGGCTTTACTCTAAATGCTTGCTAAAATACTGTCTTTTAAGGGATGTGATTATTAAATAGAAACTTTAGAACTTCACCAGCATAATACTTGTGCTTGTGTTCAATAAATAGTTCGACTGCCCCACAGACATTGGCTTCACTGAATCTTGGCCCAATTTTAGACATAAGCATCAAGTATTGATGGCTTCTGATCAGCAATTTCCATCGGTATGGAAATTTGATACAGGGCTCCTTATGAAGTAGTGATTTGTGCTTTGCAGTTACAGGTAAACAGCTTCAGTAATAATTTAAAATGATAAAACCTGCCTTTTTCCCTAAGATGCAGTAATCCATGGAAAGTCTTCTGCTTGAGATATATGTACCTGCAAGTTTGAAAAGCCCTAAGCACTTGCTCCTGCTGTTTAAAAATTCAACATCAGATTTTTTAACCATCAGAATTCTCAGCATCTGCACATAAAACTTCACATCTCTGAAATCACTGTGACAGCTCCACACAACAGAGTGCAGTGCTTTATTGCCCGATACCACGGATGATTTATGGTCAGATCACAGTGAAAGAAAAAACCAAAATCCTTTCTAGTCGAAGACAGATGAGTCATTTTATTTATTCAGTTTGTTCTTCTGCTTAAATTTGGATAGAATATGCTAGAGAAAGAAGGGCACACGATATTGTTTTTCCTGCCACTATCCGTCCCACAAACTGATGATGGAAAATAGAGTGAATAAATATCACTGTGCAGGCAGCTGACAACCAGTCCTTAAGGTACTTTAACAGACTCAAGTGTAGAAACCGGAAGCCTGAAAGCTGCCATCAGTTCAGACCGCCTGAACATAGATATGAGTACTAAGCTCTTGTTGAGCCAAATGACACTGTCATCAGGCAAGCATAAATGAGTAAGCTCCTTCCTAGGGACAAGTGATTACCCGAATCACTTACAGTTCGAGCACTATCAACAAGGGTAGTAGCCAGAGCATGCTTGCATCTTTTTGCTTTGTTGATCTCCTACCAAAAAATACCAAGTAGGTTTTTTTTAATGCTTATTCAATATCTTCATGTTTAAGAACTGCAGCTATTTCAATTTTATGCAAAATTTAATGCTTATCTTATTACTTTTAAAAATAGACCATGCTGGAATGAGAAAGCAGCGCTAATAAGAGAAAGAAAAATTTCGGAGGGGAACCTTACCTGATTATCATTCAGTTTTAGCAGTATTAGACACTGATTGTACCTACACGTGCCTATGTTTCACCAGACGTTAAGAACAATCTTTAGTAACATATAGCTCCTTACCATACGAATAAAAGAAAAACTGTGGAAAGATTACCCAGTCCCAACGGCCTTTGTATTTCAAACTGATAATCACAAATGCAACCCTTCTTTATTATCTAAGCAAATAATATAAATTGAAATCAGCACACACAGAGATACGTAAATGAAAGACTGAGAAAGTGACACAGAACAGAAGGGGTGTGCAAGCAGAGGCAAAGCCAAGCGATCATTAAAAGATTCCAAAGCAGGCTGGATCAATCATTTAAACCACGGACGGATGCTAGTAACTGTCAGGTATTTCTTTCACCTAACTATACACCTGATGCTGTTTACTGTAGCATAATTTTTTTTTTTTCCAGGGCTCTAACATGGAGACAATGCTCTCCATCCAAAAGTTCAGAATATTCATTCTAATCAAAAATATCATACAAGAGGACCAGATTTTGTTTCTGTTTTGACACTTGGGTCTTGCTACGCCACCAGGCAGCACACTGTGGTACCCCAGAGGAAACCAGTTGCTCAGTATTGGCAAGATGACTGTGTTCTGGCTGCAAAACCTTCCGCTTGCTTGAAAAAGGAGCTACATTATAGAGTTTCATTATCAAGTGTGGGGCAGATGTTTCAGTACTGATGCTGATTTCCGTCAGTATTGAACTGATATTCCTCCCAAAGGAGGTCAGGGTGGGAGACGATGGGGTGCTCTGATAAAATGTGCTGCAGCTGATCTGAGCAGGAAGGAAGAATGCATCATCCAGTTGGGTTTCAGTTCTTTCACACTGCAGTCTGGTTCCTGAACTGCCCCAGAATGCGGGGGAAGCCCAGTGTCACTGTTTGTGACTGAAGTTCACCACCTAACTACAGGCTGCTGCTGCCAGTATAGCTGAGTCACCTCCCCATACCAGAGGTCTAAGAGAAGTCCCAAGATAAATATGATCTTGTTTACAGGAAAAGAGGTATAAAATTGTGAACAACTTATCTGGCTTTTAGCAGAGAAGCAAAATATCAGAGGCCTTTTTTCCCCTGATGGTTTCCATATCAAAGCACCTGACTTCATTTTACCTGCAAATCTTCTGACTTGATTTTTTCCTGTGCTCTGATGTCACCTCTGCATTGTCTATCATAAATGAATTAAATCTCTCTGATGCCAAAGACAGGAAAGCTGCATTTACCTTTTCTTACTGTCTCTTTTTGCTGTTTTTTCTAAAACTGCTCTACGTCGCAGGTAGTCATTTTGGATTTCATTGTACTTTGCAGTGTGCTCTTTGATAAGATCAGTGGTTTTCTTGTGGTGCCTCTTTACAAGGTCCTTCATTTCCTTGTAGTGCTTCTTCTGAAGCTTAACAAATGACTTCTGTTGTTTTAGCTCTTCAATAGTCTGTGCTTCCACTTCTACAATGACAATAACAAAAGACACTTCAATTTTCTAATAACATATGATTTTAATCAGGGAACACAGAAATCACCATCAGTAGGAATGAAACAAAACATGCTTGTTTACTGCTGGTAGCTGAAATGTTCTAGCTTAAAATAAGCAAGTAGAAGATAAACTAACCAGATTGAAAACACGTTGGCAAACTCAATTACGAGTAGGGAGCAAGTTGAAAATTTAGAACAGCAATATGGCCAGCGAAGTAAAAACCATGTATCTTTTTCCTCAACCCTTTCAAATGCAAAAGGTTCCCATCAGCCTGACACAGAATGACATCATCCTACACAGATACGATCACAGTTCTTTTTTGTAAGCACTGTACCAACACTTCAGGTCTGCCTTCTCTCTAGGTGGGCCACATAAGGTGCTGAAGCCTAAACCCCCATCACAAACAGCACTTCAGCTGCCTGCTCTTCTGCCTTGACCTGGGCACTGGCTGGGGGCAGCTGCCCTGGAAGCATCATGGCATCCCGGGGGCAATTTCACTTCTCTCATGATGGAGACCCTGCACCAGAGGAGAGTCACGTCTGCCAGCTGTCTGCCAGTCCAGCACAGATCAGTAGCTGAATGCCACGAACTGCACTGCAGGGCTGCCGCTCAGAACAGCAGCTACTCTGGATGCCCTGCTCTGTGAACCCAGATCACAGCTCGAGCTCAGTGTCTGCTAGCATGACCTGCAGAAGCTCACCCCAAATCAGCAATGCCAAAAAACGTGATGGATGGAAGGAAGCCAGACTGAAGACCCCTTCTCATATCTCACAATAGATTGGGTGTATGGAAATGTAGGAAAATGACTTTTAAAAAAACTTAGGAGATTTGCAATCTAAAATCTACTTCCAAGCTGAAGGACATGACTCCCAGTTGCACAGCAGGACACTACCTAACAGGCCAGGCTGCTTAACGTAACAGGGTAATTGCAGTGTTGTAGGAGTGATGGAAGGCTACTGGAGATGAAGTGGGTTCACTACTATCCACAATATCCAGAGCTAATTTAGTTTCTGTTCTGATAATAATGCTGGTAGTTTTTTTGCCTGCTTTAGATGTGACCTTGTGTCTGTGAGAATGCAACAATGGAATAATTTTTAAAAAATTCCATGTTGGCAACCAATAGTGATCTTATGAAGCACATGCTCAAACATTTAATAACTTCACAGCTGAGGAAGAAGACATGGTATTTACGTCTTGTATGAGTTACGGCAGTCACAATCATTCAAAGAAATGTCTAAGCCAGATGGCCCACTTCATTAAAAATGTTTCTTTTGACAAAAAGTGTATCATTTGTACAGTGTAAACTGTATATTTAATACCTGTGAGGACACTCTGAATAAGATCTTCTGTCTTTGCAGGTGCTTTCACTGAACCTACGGGTAAAAGAGATGACTGATACCAATTCTTTTACAACAGCAGCCATTATTCTGCCACTTGATTGCATATTAAACTATGGTATGGACACAGGACATATGCTGAGACAGGCGTTTAGCAATTATCTGAGAGAAGAAACACAGAACACAACACCAATCCTGTGAACCAACACGAGAACTTAACTTTCTAAAAACCCACCCAAGCTTCCTTGTTTTACTTATGAGGACGATGTTACTGAAGGAGTCTACGAAGACTGTAGTCATTAAATTATAAGTACTGTGGTTTAACAAGCATTTATTACAGGAGACACATCAGTACAGAATAATACAGTACAAAACCAACTCTTAAATAGAAGGTGTTTCTGTACTTAAAGAAGATTGACCCTAACACCAGAGTGGGAAAATGTCCACCTATTTGCTAAAAACAAAACAAACAGCAAAAAAAAAAATAACCCCACCGCAACAAAGAAAATAAGGAAACACCAAAAAAAGCCCTTTGTTTTCGAAATGTGAAGCATGTGAAAAACAATTATTTAAATTTATTTCAAAACTGTTTGTCTGCTTTTTACCTGGTGTTGGCTGGCTATGGACAACCTGAGTTGCTGGTTTCGGTGTAAGAGAGGCAGTGTGATTTACTCCATTTTCTGCTGGTGTTGGCCTGGGTTCATTGTTAGCTTCAGATGGTGCATCTCCATGGTCCACCTAAAAATACATAATTATTTCCATTATTCTTTCCAAATAACAGACTTAAAAATTTACCCATCTAGTTTAGCCTATTTTTCAACTCTAAAATTCTATATGTGTAAGTGTAAATTACTTTTACCAAGAGGAAGGAAAAAAAAAAAAAAGTATCTTTAAGACCCACAGTAGTCCAGGCAGTTCATTCTTGCAGGGTAGATTTCAAGCAGAAATAGAGTATGTATTATTCTGCAGAAGTATTTTTATTTTAAGTGGATATAACTCATTAGGGACATTTTTTTTAGTACAGTAGATATTAGCTGCACCAGATGTGAAATCCATATTTTACTGAAAAGCACTATTCTCTGCCATAAAGCCTTTCTAGGTATAATGTAGAAGGTGGCATGAAAATGCTACTCAGATCCCTGCTGTGGACAAAATGTGTATATAAAATTACTCTTAAATTTCATACATACACATAGTACTAGCATTATTCATTGTTTCTACAGCACAGAGACATACTTCTGATTCCCAAGATCTTACATTCTTGCAATTACACTCCAAGGATAGTATGTAAACAGTACCTCCATCCTGCTGCATAAATTCAGCTGTGATTTCCAAATATTTAAGCATTTTCTACAATCTTTTCTTTCTTTCCAACTTCCTAAAAGCTCAGGTTTACAGCATGCATTTTACTGTGGACTGAACGTCTTACAATTTTCTTTGTGGCCATCAAGTCAGTAAACGACAGGCAAGCACCCAGTACTCAGCAGACAGAAGGTCACTGAAAGCAATTTTTATTCTGACATGGCCAAGCCCCGCTTCTCGCTGTCCCTGCAAGGGGCCAGTTGCCATGGTGTCTCAGGGTAGTCTTGGGTTTGTTCTTTCAGCTGCTCCCATTTCAGCCTTTGATGGTAATCGCCTTACATGCAGAGGCAGGATACCACAGTTGTTTTTTTCCCCTTGATTACTGCACACTTGCAAAATATCAGCCTGCACTGCATCAATAGAGGCAAAATACATTTTGACTGGCTTTGTGCTGCTCCTGCTGCTGGTTTTATTCATCCTGGCCCTGACAACATAGTCTATACTGCAAATGGAATTCTGTCTCAACAGCCTATTTCTACCAAAATTATAGGAGGGAGATACTGTGGTCAGAAACATGATGCAATCGAAAACCAATGCCAAACCCTTTATTTATTTCAAACAGCAATGACCGCAGTAAGGAAAAACATGACCTATCCAACATTTATGAGAGTAGAACACCTGTAGCTGTGACCAACGCACAGAGACACGGTTATCTCCTCAGTTCCTCTTAAAATATATTCCTCACAGGATGCAATTCATTATGATAAAAATAAATTAATTGCTATATAGATGATCAACATTTAACACAAATAAAGCGAGAATTCCTATCTTCTGGCATGTTAGTGCCCCAAAAGTCACTGCGCGGAAAATGGGTATTAGCATCTTCTTTTGTGACTAGGTTTGTATGTGAAATACTGCACCAGAGCTTGTTGAGAAACTATTAATATAGCCTGTCAGTTCTGGACATACAACATCTGCTTTCAGAAACCGAAGCAGAAATGTGAGACAGGATCAGGAACTGAATAAAGAGTAATTTTCACTGCATCAAGCAATCCACTCTCATTAAAAGGCACTTGCTCTTCCCATAATTCACCACACAGAATGCTAAATTAACATGATTTTCCCTTAGTGGAGAATATTTTAGGCTCTTGTTAAAATATGATGCAATCCAGCCTCAGAATTTATAGTTTTAATACTCACAGAAAATGGTTTCTATCCCACATGTTGCCGTGTCTCTTACAAGACAGTATGTTTGCTAAGCAGAGAGATATATACCCATACAGGCACCTGTATATATGCGTTGTGTTTTTATTTCTGCAGGGAAAGGGCTGCAATGTGTTGGGGTTGGGAGGTCCTTTTCTGGTATTGGGTATCTCTGCGTTGCACTGCTCAACTAGGCGGCCAGTTCTTAAGTCAGTTTGCCTCTATCTCTCTTGGCAAAGTATAAGCAAGTCTCTCTGTAAGAAGTGTCAGATCAGCTTAATGTCCATGACTGTAACTTGATCTAACCATTGTAATTTGCAAAATAATGCTTGCATTTTAAATAGTGGCATCAGATATGTTAAGTGCAGCTGCTCTCCTAGAGATGTTTTGTTTACTTTCGCCATCGTATAATTTTGTTTAACCAAAGAAGCCAACTGGACTAATTACACACATTTGATTTACATCCAGGCACACAAAACAACAGTTTCTATTTCAACACTGTTTTATGGGTAGAAATGACAGATCCAGTGTCTACTGCTTCTGCTGTCAGACCCATTAACAAGCCCATGAGGCCTCCTACCTCCCTGATCTGCAGCGGGAGTTGCACAGAGCCCTAGAGACATTACAGCAGCAGGGACAGACATAATGAATTTTACTTTGGCCAGCTTCTCCCTCACCCCTAAACACTTCTGCTCCCATGACTGTGGGGATGAAAATATATGAACCAGTTACATCAGTATGTTTTAATTAATTCCAGAGAACTCTCAGCTGCAAATTTCTGCACAGCTCATTCTCCCTGTACGTTAAGGTCAGTGGGCAGGGGAAGAGAGGGCAACCTTCGCTACCTGTACGCTCACAAACATTTACCATGTATAGTAAGTATAGCTAAATGTGCAAGGCCCACACACTGCAGATATCGTAATGCTTCCATTCTGCAAAATCCAGTCTGCAAAAATTGCTGTTCTAAGACCAAGCTGGAAAGCAGGGCTTAGAAGTTATGAACTGACCGGAAAGGGCAAGGTATGAATTTACATTACACTCTTCATGGGAACACTGCAAAACAAACAGAGAACAGATGCTGTGAACTTTATCTATTGTTCAGCATTCTTTGTTTATGTTATTACACTAATAATTAACAGGCAGCGTAACTTGAAGCTTGGAGAAAGGCTAATTTATTCATTGAAAGTAATTCACTGCTAGGTATCTTATTTGACTACTGTTTTGTAAGAAGTCTGGGGAGCTTCTTATCGAGATGCAGCTTAAACTTCTAGGCAGCAAAGAAAAAACTTTCAAATTTCCTCTGATAGCTGCAAGAACCCAGCTCACATAATAACTGTGCATGAGAAAAGGGAAAGGGTGTGGGGAGGTGGAGTATGTGCTGGGAGGCAGCACAGCTTTGGACACACAGAAACTGCACATAGGAAAATTGAATCCAGGTGCACTTAGGTGTACATATCTGGCAAACATACTCAGAATTATTTAGCTATGTTGCCAGTGAATGTACTTGTCATTATTAATCAGCGTGATTCTTGTGGGCCGCTGTAAGTAAACAAGCCAGTCAGCCCTGCAGACTGCTGAAGAAAATGTTATCATTAGATATGATCAAGCAACTCAGGATTTACAAGTACAGCCCAGCTGCCAGATATCTTGCCTCAAGTGAGAGTTTATAAGCAGAAGGTAACAATGGTGTACTTCAATTGCCACTCGGAGTGGCAATGTTTCGCCTGTCCATTGCTACTGCATCTAACGGAATGGCTATACATTTTTAGTAAATGCACCTGTGCAATCGTGACAGTTTTCTTTTAAAAATATTTCTCTGCTACTCTGAAACAAGCTCCTTTATCCCATGAGCTTCCAGGCTCCTTGACACAGTAGGTAGTTAACACTACCAAAGCACTACAGCTCAGGTCTCCATCTTTGCGTTTGCTTAAGAAGATATTCTGTGACAGATTTTTTCTAACAAATGAGCCTGTACAGACCAGAGAAATCTGCACTTTTTCAAAAGTAAAAATGACCTCTAAGGTATTTAAATGATTATGTTAAAAAAAGACTTTGCTATTAAAATAGAATCTCATGTGTAGAGCGTCCTAGATAACAGTCTAAGATAAACTGAGCATTTCACATTGTCCTCATTCAACCGAACTTGTGACACTGCACAAAGAGTAAATCGTTGGCCACTGAATTGTAATGACTTTCCCTCATCTGGTCTGCTTTGGGAATGTATTCTTGGTTACAAAATCTAGTTCAATGAAGCTTCGCACATCTGAGAATTGAAGAAGGCAGTCACCACAGCTGAGGACAGTTTAGGATTATGAAGTATTTCTGCATCTGTTCTAGAGACCTGTACAGAGTGACTTTTGATTCACATAATGCACCTAGCATCTGCCACAAGCAATATTTAACATCCAAGGTTGGTATTCTCAAACATTGCTGAGGATGTCCCAGTGACAACATCAGGAGCAGAGAGACTGAATGTCTGGATGAACACAGACTTTACTGGAAACAAAAGCTAAACTGTCAGTACTCTGAAGTATGCTCAAAATACATCTGTGCATTTGCATGTACAACAAAGTGCTTCAGAGACTGAAATTCTGTAAAATACTTTCAGGAAAAGCTGCTGATACAGTGTTGTCATTTTTGTAAGGGCAACTTCAGCACCACCCTGGAAAACAGCAGGCAATGACTTATGATGATTTAGTCTACTACATAAAAAAGGCTGCACATCAGTAAAAACCAAACTTGGTTTTCCATTCAGCTTTCAGTGTTTCTTTACCTCTGAACAGTAATATGCACCTCGCACAACAGGCTGCCTTCAGTGGAACCACACACAGAGCACAGTGCCGCTATGCTGTAATGCACCCTAGTCTCACTCTGGATGAGATGTTTGCAGGTGTTCAAGTAATCAATACACACAATTCCTGTGACTTTCTAAGTGAAGTAGGTGCTTTTAAATATGGTAACATGATCTGCAGAGACTCTAAAACATCTCTTACCTCTTTCTTTACCTCTTCTTCATCTTCCAGGGTCAGTGCTGCCAATTGCTTAGCTCTCTGCTCCATCAAGTTTACATATCTGATTGGATTGGATAAGGCCTCGATCACATCTAGAAATAATGCAAATACTTCAGTATATACTGACTTACACAGAATAGTTTTTTTATCTGAAGATGCACAGTATAGCCTTTAAACCTATTCTGATTTAGAGATGATTCCAAAATGCACTGCTCTACATAAGCACAACACTCTGCTTAGGGAACAACTACATAGTACGTAGTGTAAGCAAAGTTTCATTTGTGTTTCAGTGGAAACGTGGAAATTTTTTTTTTTTTTTTTTTTTTTTTTTTTTCCCCTCTGTTAGAATCAGTCAAAATCTTAAAAGGAAAGAGTTAGCCCTAATCCTAAACCTAGGCCATCTTGTATGAGAGATGAGACATAATGATCCATCACATGCACGGGTTTCTTCACAGAAATGTTATCCCAAATTGTAACTCATCTACATCACATCCATTTCTGCATTTCCATTATCCTTTATATTCCTCGGCAGAAAAATTTTGCAGAATTACCCGCGTAAGTATCAGGTACATAGTCTTTGACCTCTATGTACACAAAGAGAGCTGGCAGTGTCAAAGGCTGGTTCCTCTCATTCCTCAAACAGATGTAGTGGTAGCCTGCAAAATAAGAAAGAACCAGTTCAGAGCATAAACTCTTCTATGGGTATGTCCAGCGTAATCGTGTTACCATTTGTTATTTATAGTTTGGCTCCAACTGAGCCAGCAACCTTAGGGACTTCTAGGAGGGAAGATTTACTGGAAGGGTTTCAGAGGTAAGTAAGTACACAGACGAGGGACTGTTTGAAAGGCACAAGACACTGCAGCTTAAAATAGTATTTGCACTTTATTTTCACATGTCTGAACAATGCTAAACACTGTCATTAATATAATTTTGAACGCTTTCTGTTGTATTACTTTTGGCTGGATTTTTTTTGTTTGTTTCATAGCTCTTATTTTGTTTTCAATAGTGACCGTTGTAGTAGTCAGGAATCTGAACTGTCAAGTAAAACTGAGAGGCAGCAGTCCATCAACAACACAACGTCTCAGTAAAAAAACCACAATGTGGCACTATATCTACAAAGGGTGTGAGTGGTGAATCCTATCATGGGACCAACTGTAAGAATATCTGAACAAATAATGTTTTCAGACAGTTTTGAAAGACGGACATCCTGTAACAGAAAGGTAGAGCATTACACAGCAGATCAGCCAAGTTAATGGCAAGGCACCACGGATGGGGCAGCCCAAGCCCCTTCTCTCAGCCACCCACCGCCTGCTCCTGCACCTTCTGTTGTGCACTGACACTTGTCTGTCTTTGTGGAGAGACAGCTTAGCAACCTAAACCTTGGAAAAAGCAACCTTCAGAAACTGCACAGTCTTCCTTCAGTTTAGTTCCCCAAAATGCCTCACCATAACGTCTGATGTAGTAATGCCAGTTTAAAGACAGCGATGGGAGTGCACAGGCAGGATGGGGGAAATGGACTTCCAGTCCCAGCAAACTGTTAAAGCCTTGCAGTGCTGCAAAGCTGCATCCTGTGCCTCACAAATCAGTGCCTCCCACACCTCGGCTGAAGCCGCTGTCCTATGGGATGACCACGGAGCCGCACATATGGGTACAAGTTACAAGATACAAGTCACCATCAGGATGTGCTTATCTGGGAGATTCTGACTTGGCTCATATGAGCAACGCTCTCTTCAAGTAACAGCTTAATCCTTGCTTTGGGAATAATGCTAATTCCGTGTGACAGTACGATATAGTCTTCAATAATGTCTCAGAAAAGAGCTAAATTATGTATTACAAAGGTTTCTCAGTCCCCTCTAGCTCCTCCAGCAAATTTTCAACACATACACAAACTAAAACCAACATGCTGCTCTCCATCACATGCTGTAAACAAATACTGGAATCAAAAGGACAGAAGAAACTGCCTGAGGGTAAAAGCTCTCAAAAGTGCTTGTATGATTTAACACAGTGGCCTCTGATCTAAAAAGCAGAAACTTAAAAGCACATACATGATTTAATGCTCTGCCGAAAGGCCTCAGTGCCATGTGAAGGGTAAGTGCCACCAAAAGGGATCAGCCCCGGTAAAAGCTCAGTTCCACCAGATGAGGGAAGTCCTTCACAACCCCCATTCTTCTCTCCCATCACCTGTCTTCCTCTGGAGCTAGAAGGATCCTCCATGAAGCAAATGTATCCACTAACCCAGCAGAAAATATACCTGGCATTAAAATGGAATTTTCTGCTGGATTGCTAATACGAGTTTGCTCACAAAAAGGCATGGAGATGGGCAGAGCTGGCACAACAGCCAGGGATGTGTGGCCAACAGTTGGGAGAGAGGAGGGAGGGAGAAGGGAAAGAGAAGTGATGATTAGTGAGGAAATCCTGGAGCAGCAGATGCCCAGCAGACACTTCCATCTGCCCGGCCGTGCTCACCGTGAGGCCACATGACCCACAGCAGCTAAGGCAAGATGGCTTGGAGCTCTTCGAAAAGCCCTGACATCAATGGCCGTGGCATTAAATTTAGAAGGCACTGGAGGAGATTTGGAGAGATTGATTCAGACAGTACCTGAGCTTAGGTCTCCAGGAATAATATGGGCAACAACTGCTAGATACAGGGACTTGGGAATTTTGTGCTACTGCTGGGACCGGCCAGACCAGGCATAATGTAGACAAATGTTCTTCCTTTTTCACTGTGAATGAAGCTGGACATATGTTCACGGCTCATATGCTTGCCCTAGATTAAATGCCTCTCCTCCCCTCACTGGAAGGCTGGTGTTAAAGTCGGACTTTTTTGTTGTTCAAAATGCCACCCTCACTGCATCTTCCTGAAACATAGTATCTAACATGTCTCTTGGCCTGGAAAATTACAGTCTTCAGTTAAGTGCCCACTCATTATAATAGCAATAATAATATGGTTTGGAAGAGACTAGCAATGATTTTTTACTATTTTTTTTTTTAATTTTACAGTAATAAAAACATAAGTCATTTTGGGCTGATTTAAAGGTTTTGCAGAGCTACAACAGTTCTGGGTCAGCTGTTGCATGCATATAAAAATTACACCAGAGGAGCACCTTTTGCTTTAATTCCCAACCATCTCCCCTTCTCAAAAAAAAATGACATCAAAATTGGCTGCTGCTGCCCTCTTTGCTCTTAAAAGTGTGTAATTGCACATTTCAGCATAAATGTGTGAATATCAGTTGATCTACTGGAGACTAGCAAGTGCCAGCCATGCCTCCAAAACTTAATTCTACTCTTTTTCCTGGTTCACTCTGGTGAAATATGGTATTTTCCTTTCCAAAGTTGAAATATATTATTCAAATCCCCAGTTGCTATAACTCTGCAGGCTTGCTGCTTATTTACAGTAGTTGGGATTTGGATTTGCTTTTTCTTTTCAGTACACAGTGTCTGTGCCAATGGAGAAGAAGGTTTACCTGGTCGAATTGCTGAGACTGGCAATATCCGATGGCCAATAAATTTCCCTCCTTCCTCATACACTGCTAGCCTCAAACATGCCAGGGAAGGTAAAACAACCTAGAAGGAAATATTGCTGCGTTATTCACTTCCTGCTCTGAATGCAACAGCTCCATCCTGACATAGCCTAGCAATAAAGCAGACAGAAGGAAAGTTCAGCCCCGCAGACAGTAACATCTACACATTCACAGGAAGGCCTTGCCATACAAGAAATCAGGGTGTAGACACCTGTATGTCAACATAACTCTCATGGAAACATTTGTCTTTCAAGGAAGTTGAGGAAACGTTAGCACAGTATGTTGAACCCAGCAATCCGACCCTGCATTTTCAGTAGAGTTGGAGGGACTTAGACAACTCAGTTCTTAGCGCACTTGAACACCACGTTGCTTTCTGCTTATTACTCTTACATGTTCATAGAATCATAGAATCACAGAATGGCTTGGGTTGGAAGGGACCTCAGAGATCATCTAGTTCCAACCCCCCTGCCGTGGACAGGGCTGCCAGCCACTCGCTCACTAGATCAAACTGCCCAGGAACCCATCCAGCCTGGCCTTGAACACAGCCAGGGATGGGGCAGCCACAGCTTCTCTGGGCAGCCTGTGCCAGCGCCTCACCACTCTCTCAGGGAAGAATTTCTTCCTGATGTCCAACCTAAACCTCCCCTCTTTCAGTGTGAGCCCATTCCCCCTTGTCCTACCATTATCCTCCTGTGTAAAAATGTTTTCTTTTTTCCTTTGTGTCTGTGCCAGTGGGACCAGTGGGATTACTTACTTCTCAGGAACAGTGAAAAAGAAAGTAAGAAATTGAAAATGGCTTCTGAACTACTTTACTAAGATTAGAATTTTAATATTACTTTTTAAAAATGTGTAGTCTAATAAGATCTCATTGTTTTACTGTATGTAACTATACGTATAATTACCCATATTTTGAAGCTGGTTTCAGGTATTTTTTCACTTTCTGCTAAAATTTACATAGACAATGAAAGAAAAACAGAAGTAACAATCTAAAGCTAAAAGTTTCTATAATTTATTTTCAACGCTACTAAAAATAGTAATCTATGTTCCTCTGAGCACAGAGGCAGTCAGGGCATGATTGTAACTAAATTGAGAAATGAAATACACTAATTAGAAGTTCATTATAGAAGAAAAATCCTAGCGATGTTTCCAAACTCAAGCTCTGGCAAGCAGCCAAAGGAAAGTTATTCAGAATGCAAAATATTCTGGGAAAAGGCCTGTACTCCCTAGAAAGCATGGCTGCAAGTACCAATTGTATAAACATTTCACTGAACTGTACTTTTGCCTAGCGAAATCAAAAATAATTTTCTTCAGATACCTGAACTCAGGACCACAATCCAGATAATATTAGAGTTCCTGCCAGAAAACTGGCTGCTGGTATATTGTGAAGCACTGTTAAGACATTGCTGTTGCATAATCCTAAATTATGCTCGGTATTTTCTGCTCCTACATCTCATTTCAGGTGGATTAAGACTTATGCAGCTTCATAACCCCAGTTATATTTATACGGTACACACCAGAGCGAAGCAGAGATAAGACTGCTTTGAATGAGCTACTTTGGACAGACAGATTGTTACAGCCATACTCGCATCTCCTCATTCGCAGGTTAACAGGATCTGCTTTTCAGCAGGGCTGTTCAGCCAAGGCAAAATGCCACGGTAGTTCTGCTACACTGCTTCTGGAAACTGCACTTGCTCATTTACAGCATGGCACTGCACCATGCCATGGAGATGAGTCCACTGACACATTTGCTCTTTCTGTCTGTATTCTAGTGAAACAACCAGGGTGACCTGGAACTGATTTATTTCATTAGGGGCTAGGCATGACTGGAGTAGCAAAATTACACCAGAAATAGTTAGTAACAAACAGCTGAAGACGTAACTATTCAGAATCTGTTTATCTTTTCTAACAAATGCAAATTTTCAGTAAAACACAGAACTACTGTATTGGACAGTGACAAAACAGGCACAATGCAGGTTTGAGAAGCAAATGTTACACTTTACCTTCTTAAACACTATGGTTTCCTCTTCCCAGACAGGATTAACTGCATTGCCTTGAGAGGTCTTGGTCTTTAAAGCTTTTCTTCTTGTATCCACAGGCAGGCCAAACATGTCAACTTCTACATAGGTACCAACTTTTTTATCAGAAAGAAACTGACCTGAAATAATCTAAAACCAAAACAAAGGGGAGGTCACTAGAGAAAGTTTTGGTAGATTAGGAAATGAGTGGCTGAGATGCAGGTGGGCAATTCTCATTAATGATCAGATATGTGTTTTCAGAGAAAAAGAAAACAAGCAAAAAACAAAAAACAACAAAACATCAGTACCAATTAACAAAAAAACTCCAGAGTTTAATATTGCAGGCGCAGAAAAACAACTTATGAAGTTTGATTTCCTGTGGCCCTGTGACCCTGAATTCCCCTATGAGCAATAATGTGGTTGAGATCATGCTGCTGCCCTTCCCTCAGCAAGAATACTCATTTGGATCTCATTCCTCAATCCAATTGCCTCTTTCCACAACACAGGATCCTTGATACCTCTAATTTCTATCCAGGTTCAACAACAAGTTCAAAAGACAGTGCTGGAAGGAAAGAGGTATAAGCAGCAGAGAATCTACATATGATTTTTTACTGGGAGGAAAAAAAAAAAAAAAGCTAAAAAGTTGGTATTCTAACAAAGGCTCTTCATAGAGGGTGAGCAGTTTCACTCCAAAACCAAGACAACTATAAAATAGCTGGTCTTTTCTAGTTCTTCATTTTACAGGAAACACAAATCTCAGCTTTAAAAAGTGAAATAAAGATCTGCAATTAATTCAGAAGATTGAAGAGGCATAGGACTATACAGCAGTGCCCCTGTCACTTTAACAAATTCAGGCTTGCCTAAAGCCAATCTAATTCTGTTCTCAGGTGAATCAGTGTGGGCATTACCTTTACACCTAGCAGAGTCTACACTGAGTAGGCAGAAGTGGCTGCCTTCTGACAGCTGTCTCATAAGTCCTGGATGCTCATTCCTGCTAAAAACACTGTGCATCTCCTAATAACTGTTGAATGACTTCCACCTCCATTTAGTAAAACTGCAGAAGAATGTGCCTCTAAACACACAGGAGGAACTGAAAGCTTCCACGACTACCGGTCACCACGAAAGGTCATTCTCACACAGTTGCTTTTTCTTTTCCACCATGCACGTCAGTGGATTATTACTTCATCCATAGTCCTCTGAGCACTGATCTGTTACACTTGTGCCTGCAGCTCAAGAGGAAATACTTGTTTTACCTCAATGAAAACAGGAGGACATTCTGCAGGTGGGTTCTATAATGCGGACACTGTTCTAATGGACAAGTGCATTAAAAGTAGGACAGGATTTCAGAAAGTTTATGTTTGTATAACTAGAGATACACTGAGTATAAATTTGTGTCATAGCCAATGCAATCTACCCCTATAAACATGCCTAGAAGTAGTTTTCAATTTGCAGATTCCTGGCAGTCGCTGAACTTCATCAGAAGTCCTTAAAAAAGGAACAAAGCAGAGCAAGTTGGCAATGACTTGCAGCTGACATTTATGGTTCCAAAGTTTTGCTGGAGAACTCAGAGGGAACCAGAAAATTTGTTTAGACCAAGCAGTGTACTGTTCTAACCATTCCAGTGCAACGGACCACCTTGCAATAGTTACTAAAACCACAGCCAAACTCCTTTTAAGTTCATTAACTACTCAATTACTTCTACCAAAAAACAATATATACAATAAAAGTATATTTATTTAACCTACAGTATGAAATATGAATCAGAAGATCCTCTGCAATTTAAAACTTAAATGTCACTCCATGAAATGAAATGCATTTTATCGTCTTGAATTAACGTGGCCATTTGCTAGGCCTCTGCACAACAGAAATATATCTGCACTCTGGCATTGTCAGAGCAGGGTATCTTCACCAGTGTGAGTACGTACCTTGACGGACAAGGTGTTAGCTACTATTCCATCCACGATGCTTTCAGTAAATGGGTCAAAGTGTTTGTCTGGTCTTCTCATGAATTCTGGCTTTAACCTGTATCCGCTTTTGCCATTGTACTCATACATTCCCATGTTTATTTGCATAGACAAATCTAGGTATTAAAAGTATTGGTATGAATTAATTTCTGGATCGATAACAATTTAGCAAAGGCAGTAAGATAATATTATGTATCGTAATTTCAAACTGACTACACTGTAAACAGTTATTTATGGCACATTGCTGCCTGTTGAAAGAGGTTTCAGATGTGGCTGCATCCACCCTCCTGGATTCTTTCCACAGGGACATCACATCCATAAGGCATCTTTCAGAGACTACTCAGAAGACAACATTTTCAGATTTTAAAGCAGTGTTAATGCTCAGGTATTGAGGACCTTAGTGTTGTGCTGACTGCACTGTTGAACCCAACCCAGCAGAGCACATAATGCGTCAGACTCCTAACATCAGACACCAGGTGCCTGATATTCAGTTGAAATCAGCTCAGAGATGTTTTTATTACTCCGTGGACTTCCAGACTGTGTGGAGTTTTGCTTTCCATGGAGAGGTGGTGTATACACAGGCACTACTAGAAAGGAGAAAGGGAATGATACCACAGTACCATGTGCCTAAAGGCAGCACATGGACAGGGTATGTCCTGGGATCCAACATCTGGAAATATTCCTATTACTCAGAACAGATGTAATCTTTGAAGACAGTACAACCTATTTCAAAAGTGCCTTGTACATGTAGGAGCCTAAATGTCTTCGTTTCTTAAACTCTTACTTCTAAAGTGGAATTTGCTGTCAAGACCCTTATGTGCTGATATGCTTAAATTTGCAAGATAGGATAAAAATCACTGCTAATTCTCAAATGTTGCTTAATGGTAACCACTTATAAATGATGACAATATGGAGGCCACTATGTATGTATTATTATACAAGCGACAGAACATTAATTACAAATATTCCTAGATGAAAAGATAAAAGCCCTGCAAGTTCAACCACTGGACATGAAGCCTTTCTCACCTGCCAGTTAGACACTGTATCAGAGGAAGTACAGGAAAAGCACAGATTACAAAACCAAGAGACCAGCACAACTTACCTACGGTTTGGAAGTTTAGAGCAACCATCTGGCAACCAGCATTCCAAAAGACTTGTGGCATGTAATTTGAAGAGTCTACACGGGTTCCCTTCGGGTAAATTCGGCTTAGCTGCATTTTGTTGTATCTGAATGGTGAGTAGTTAAGATTTAGTGCATGTGACAAAAACGACTTTGCAGAGGGGTTGCACAGTTGCAATATTTAAATGCTAATGATCTTTAAAGAATGGCATTGGGGTCCTTACTGGATTTCTGCAACCGTGATGCTTGCAGAGATCCACAATCTTATAGGTGAGATAAACATGGAGTGATTAAAGGTGCTGTTCCTGTACAGAGTACTCAGAATAAGCAAAGAAATAGCATTGGCATATCCTTAAAAGAGATGGCATTCATAAAATTCAATTTATCACTATGGTTCCTAATATGGAATTTTCCTAAGATTGCCTTTTAGAGGCCAAACAGCTGTAAATAGCGAACCTTCCTCTGGTAGGGAGAGAGGCTCTCAGTAAAAGCGAGTGCGCTTTTGGAATGAGGATTAGAATTGGCCTCCACATAAAGACAGAAATGATGACTTTGCGCTCCTTATAGTTCAGTCTACAAATCTTAGAGATGAGAACATGCTGCAGGTTATCTGTGGAAATTGCTTTTCATTAATCTTCTTTAAGGCATCATTTTATCTTGATCTTTTTTTTTTTTCCTTAACTGCAGCCAAGACAAGAGACGTTGAGAAGCATCAAAAAGTTTAAATGGCTTCCTCCCTAGCTTTTCTGTAAAAGTTACAAGAGAAAAACTAAACAAAAAAGAAAAAAGGAATTGGGTGGCAATAGAACTCAGTGCTCTTGGAACTGGATGAAAAAGAAAACTCTCTTCTTTGTATTATTTTGCAAAAAGAAGCCAGCCACATTTTGGCAATTTGCTTACCATAACTTGGACTGCTTCACACAGGATGATAAATTTAACAATAAGACTACAAATTATCAGGTCTTCAGTATGTAGTTTGTGCCTATTCCCTCTAGTCCTAGCCCACAGCACAAGGACTGATGCCAACTTCTAAATTAGCTCATCAAACCTCAGTGCAATTAATTCATCTACGAAGACAGCTAAGTCTACGAATTTCATCTGGGTTCTGTATTTTTCCAGCTCATGTCTTCAAATTTCATTAAAGCCCTGTACCAGATCTCAGATATAGAAAGGCTTAGAAAGCAGCTTTCTGAAAGTCAAGGATACTCCACAAATTCCACAGGAGACTTGGTAAGTTGCTCAAGCCCTTTGGTTTCCACGAAGGAAGACATTTCAAAACTTTTGTTGCGTTCTGCAATTTTAAAGGGAGGAGAAAAACAGTGACATATTAGAGCATGAAAACATATGCAATATGTGAACTGGCTTACCCTCAGTGCCGTTATCCCATCTACTGTCCACCAGCCTTTTTCACCTTAATCTCAAAGAATTTACGTACACAATTGTTTGCTGACAGCAGTAAGCTTGCTCTGCACATACTCAAGGACTCTGTCCAAACAAGCACTGCCCAATTAAGGGGACCTGCACTGCCTGAGATAGCTATTGAACCAGCTGCAGGCAACAAAGTCAGTGCATGGCAGAGATCCCTCCCATTTGGTTGCAAAATAGCATCTTTATGTATTTGAGAGGTACTGCCCAAAGCTCACACGTGACACACAGAGGCATACAGCAGCTTTTGTGAGGAACAGAGGGCCCTGCCAGACGTCTAGGCTCTTTGCAGGCAGATACAATGGCCCTGAGCCAATCTGAAGCTGTAATAACTAATGGCTGCACCAGATTACACTAAGCAGAGTGCTAGCTGTGCCTGCAGGGCTTCCTGCTATCTTCAGTATGTCAGGAGAAGCTCACATCTGCCTCAAACAAGTCACGAAAACACCGGTATCCAATCACGTCTGAAGGTACACTCCCGTGTCCCAGCAGGTCTTCAGGCCTAACCCTGGACTCATCTGGAGCATTGGCAGCCTCTTAACTTGGTCAAACTTTCTAACCTGAAGCAGCATAAAGCTCCTGCTAAGCGGGACTCAGTGGGACTGAACTTTCACTTGTGTACCAAGTCACTCACCTTTGCCTGATGTTTGCACAGCCCTTCAGTGTATCATGTGACAAACTATAGCAGAACTTAAGTCAAGGCCCTTCAAGCTTCAGTACTCCTTCTTTAAAACTTTTATACAGAAGGTGAGGACTCCTGTAAAATAACAGCTTCCTATTTCAACACAATTAGCTCTGCAGATTGCATAGAAGGGGCTATAGCACCAAGAGATCACAGCCATTAAATATCTCAGCACTGCTCTCTTTGAAAAAGAGGTAAACAGTACATGTAGTGTAACGTGAACTCTCTAGCCTAACCACTTTATTGAAAGCAAACAGTAAAGCAGAGAAAATGCTTGCTCTCATACAGTTTTGAAATAATCGTGTTACAGCATTCCAGTGATGGCCAGAAGGCCAGCATGGCTGGCTCCTTGAAGTCAAACTGCGAAGCTGCAGGAGACATAAAACCCAACAAAAGCACTTGTCTTGCAGAGAGAAGCAGAACAGAAACAGGTGGGCATTTTCCCTAGAGGAAGCCAAAAAGGAAACAGTGTCTCCAAAGAAGTGAGAAGCTAGATTGTTTGGGCCAATGTGAGAAGAAAATGTACTGCCAGCTAGTGATCTGCAAACTAGATGGCTGCAGCTATTCTCAATGCACGTTGAAGAGTCAGAGGATGACTGTGCTCGTGCTGTACCAGAAATGATTATCTCTAGGAGAGCTGGGACACATACTCTGCAGTGGTCCCTATTTCTAACTAGTAACCATCGTGCTACTTCCACTATTCACAGCTGTTACCTCGTAATGGTGAAAGATTCCTGCTGTTCCTCAGAGGCTGTTTTCCTATCACTCATCTTCCTTTCCAACAAGCAACACCCTCTCTTTCTCCAGATTCAGTTCCAGCCAGCTCACTCCCATCTCCCTTCTAACAGTACTGAGATTCTTCTTCCTCCACCCCCCCTCCTTGCTAAAGGGATAGCACGAGCAACAGGCACATTTATAGTGCTAAGGCAGACTATGGGGCTACCACCTGTGCACCAGATCAGTCTGCTGATGAATAGGTTTTCATGTATCTCAGTGTTCTGAGATTCACTTTTTAAAACTGAACTTTGAGTTTCTTACGAATCATTTAAGAATGATGACTGATACACATGACCACATCAAGAAAGGAAGCTTTCCTGCAGCCCCTAATAAACACTTTGCTATCACTTGAGAGAAACATTTCAGCTGATGGCAACCAAACAAAAAAGATCAAATGAAACCTTATACAATGAGGCTGAAATACATTGGTGATGTTCTGTTTGCCAGCCCTGTTCCACCTCTTCATCCCATTGCTTTAGCAGTTACTTACTTTAAAAGTCTGTCCTATCAGGAAACAGTGCCTGGATGTGCTCTACCTCCACAGTTACTCAACTAATATAGGACTGCTACATAAAATGTGAAAAAAATATTTGAGGGAAAAAAAAGAGCATGCCTTTTATTCTTCCTAGAATACAAGTATTTAAGTTTTTTGTAGTAGTATACTGTATCTCTCAGCTTTATCTTAAAGTAGAGCATCAGCAGGAAACCAGAACTGGTAGCTGACAAATGACTAAGTTACCACATGTTCAGAGCTTAAACAAACTCCTAGATAAAATAAGAAAAATTATTTCCTTGTAGTGTCTGGAAAGGATTGAGAAACCTGTCCTTTGCAGAAGAGTGTCCAGGAGAGGCATTTCTCCCTCGTGATACATTGCACCATGCTCTCTTATCAAGGGGAAGTCAGTACAGAGTGGATAAACAACTCATTGAAAAACTCTGAACAACTTGAAATAACACCTTGAAATAGTTACAATTATTAGCTGTCAGAGAGGGGAAATGTATCTAGTGAAGGCAATCAGGGACTGTTACAGATCCAGTTGCATTCAATACTTCTGTTATCAAGATGGACGCAAGATGAAAAAATGCACTTCTCCAGCGTAGGAATGACAGCAGCTGTGAGATGCTGCTAACCTCATGGAGGCCAGGATCACAAATCAGGACAAATTCTGAATTAGATAACACTAAATAAGAAAAATGCCATAACACTGAAAAGATGCAACTTCATACAGGACAAGTGTAGAGCTTTCTACTTAGGAAAAAGGTGGCAGGTTAACAAAAAATACAATCTGGGAAAAACTGGATAGGCAGCAGATTAAAAAATTATCGTCACCTAGCTCTTTCCTTATTTAGCTCATCTTCTCACTATTTAATGATAGTTCAGCAGCTCTTCCAGGCCAGGAATAAGACCAGAACCCACAAGTCAGGCTAAAGTGACCACTGCTTTAACCAGCCAGCAATATTTACCACATTATGATTTTTCCTACACAATCATGAGAAATATTAATCCCTTAACACTATGAGTTCACAGACACAGTAGGATTGATCAAAGGTCATAAGAAGACTTAGCAGAAAAAATCTGGACATGAACAGTTCTTCAGAAAAGACAAAACTTGGAAAGGCACAGGCATGTGAACAGAAGAAATCTACACACGAGAATTTTGTAACAGCTGCATCAGCTTGTCCTGCTAGGATTCACATGGCTTCCGTTCCAGAAGGAATACCTCCTTCCCACTGCGTACTTGTAACTCTCCTTAGAGCTAATGGAGAGCATAAACATCCAGGGGACACTACTGTAGGGAACAAGCACAGCTCTCTCCATGATTTTGTGAATGCTTATTTGTATGCCTGTATAAAGACACAAATACATATGAACTGGTAGATAACTCCTTATGTGTTTATTGCTCAAGATGAGTAAATGCAAAATCCTGTACACAGACATGGACTCGGGCACCAATTACCTGTCCTCTGCCAAGGCCTCCACAAATCCATAACAAATTAAAACGCTACACGCTTCTTTAACTAAAAAGCTCCAAGAGCATATTGCAACCTGTCAAAACAAAGTGAAAAAGGGCAGGCAAACAGCAGGGGGTTCTGCACCAAGAAAGGAAAAGATGCTGCAGTGTTTATCGAGGATGCCACAGAGTGCATTCCTAGCAAGACATCTTCTGTAAAAGCCAGCAGGGGAGGAAGTTAGGGCTTCTTCTACACAATACACAGAGGCAGGAAGAAGTGAATTTGCATATGGGGAAGGGCACACTCTCTGCTTACACTGAATCCGCTATAAAAGTAGCACAGGGAAAACATCAAGCACTTGCTCAATCTGAAGGAATATTTATGACCACTTTTCTCAGACTCCTTAAGCTACTCTTCAGCCGATGAAAAAGAAAGCCAAACTAAGTAAAACATTTTCTAAAATATTTTTGAAATGGCAGCATATTTACTGTTGATGAAGCTTGATATTTAGACTAATGCAGATTTCAAAATAAATATGGATTTATTTGGCAGGATACCAAGGGTCCACGTATCTAATTGAGAGAAAGCTGAGTCAGCTTTTCTCCAGAACCTTTTTCTAAACACTTGCTAGGTAATTTTCACTATATGATGTCACTCATGCTTAGCTCACTTACTTTTTGATACTTCAAATGACTCAAATTTCACAGGCTGAATGTAGTTCACCAGGTTAGACATCTCTTCTGTGGCCATAGCCTCACTTCCAGCAGTACCCTAGGACAGAGAAGGGAAAATGCTGAAGTTTTGGCCTGTCAGAATTCATGGTGGCCATCATGTATAACAAACACTAAAGCCCAGACTTCTGTCACCCATGAAAGAATCATCTTTCACTGATCCTGGCTTAGTGAAGTCAATGAGCTTCACGTACTAATGAAGAAAATACGCTATACAGTGTAAATGTTTAATTCAAGTGTTGCTGTGCTGCTCTAGTATTTCGTTCTACGTGGCTCCTAGCAAAAAGACCACATTACCTGTACATATGCATGCTGCTACAACACATAGCGTGAAGCGCTCTTATCAGTACTATTAGATAAGTAAAAAATGTAGCTCTGAGTTTTCAATTTCTACTTTTAACTCCAACTGTGCCAAATACACCACAAGTCTAACACAGATAATCTGTGTTGTTATCAAGTCTTATTTTTCACTAAATTAAAATATCAGTAAACATATGAAAAATGTGCTTCCAACCCACTGACAACAAACTTCGAAAGCTGGTGATTCCCGGTGTGCTGCCTTCCTTTGTCCACTAGATGGCAGTCCCACTCCTGGTAACACAAACCAACCCAGAACTATTGGAATCGATCCATCACCATAAAACAAATCTATGCCCTTACTTCATCCATCGACGACTTTTTACAATCATCATCATAGTCATCATCATCATCGCTCTCCATCTCTGCTTCTCCTGAAATGTTTTAAGCAGAAGACAATTACTGGTTGAAGCAATAAATACTGGGGATAAATCTGAGGAAGATATACAAGCAGCGCTGCTTAGAAGAGAAAATATTATACATGCGCTTTTTGTCACCAAACAACTCAAATCAAATGTCTTGAGGGGTTTATCCATCCCCATCATTGGTAAGGTCTTATTATCCAACTAAACAAAACCTCTTACTTCGCGGCCGCTGGACACTTACTATTTGGAAATCACAGGACAGGTATCGGCACTGAGAAAAGAGCACCACGGTGCACACAGTGTGCACAGCGTGTAGCTATAATATTACAAACTGCTCTGAAGAGGTGTTCCCATGCTTGGGTCACAGCCCTGGCTGACCTCCATTGAATGCTTCCACCCCCCTCAGGAAGCACACAGGTAACAGCACTGACAGGGTGAAGAAATCATGCACGAAAATTGATGAGATTGACGTCTGCTGTGGTAACAAGGCTGATCAGAGAAATGTATCTGGTCTGAAGGCATCGGAGTGCATGTGCCCAGACAACAGCGCTGGCAGGAAGCGCGCAATTCCCTTCACAGACTGTTTGGTGCGCCTCGCCGCTGGGACTCATAGCTCAGCTGTTCCAGCTGAGGGCGGTACAAAGCAAATAATGGGATGGAGACCCATAAAGCTCATCCTTCTCCTGAAAATGTACTGATGCAGTAAATAGGACCAAATAAAATATATTTTAATAATTGTTCCCAATTGCAATGTACCTGTCACATTCCTACTGGCAACACACAGATTCTTTATTGTTAACCCTCACTTCCCAACATTTTGATTTGGTTGCACCAGAAATCAATCCATCTTTCTCTTCAGTAACTCCTCCTATGCATTTGGCTGTCATAAAATATATACCATGCATTTTTAGAAGACTCTGGAAAACCAAGTTTGACTTGTACTGCAGTCACACCTTTAAGATTGACAGCTCTCCTTTAAAGGTTTCATTCCACAAACCTTTCAGCTTTCTTCAGCAGTGGCAATTTTGTTTTGGCAGCATAAAAATCTAACCACTGTGCAGCATTCCCAAATTCTCCAGAGGATGGTAATTCAGTTTCAGTTCCTTCTGTCAACTTAGAGTCTATTCCAAAGCCCACTGAATCCAGAAACTCCTCTTTGTTCCAAGAGGCTTTGAATCATGCCTGGTGGGCCCTCTCTGACCATGTACAGCACATGTGATTTAAATGATGAGTGTGCCTTTCACAACAAAATGATGACTGCCCAGGCTGCCTTTCCTTCCAGATGCAGATGTTGAAATGCCATGCTTTTATTCATGAACGCACTTCCTCCCGAACATTTCATTGAAGAAAATAACATGATTGCTCAACAGGCTCAAGGGATGGCTCAGGGAACCTCAAAGAGCTAGCTGTGCTCCTTGGATTTGCAAATCTCGCAGGATTTGCAGTGACAGCCTTTGGATGGGAAGCTCTCAATTGATCTATCCTGACTGGCAGAATAACACTTTTCATAGTCTACAAAAGTGGCACACGAGCAGACTTCAGTCATCATGCACTGCTGAGATACCAGGTGGACGATAGCTTGTTCTTGCTAGAGCTGTCTGGAGAGGGAAGTATGCAACACAGTATTCGTTTATTTAAAAATATTTAACAGGAAAACTGCCAAGGAGATCAGATCTCATTTTCAAATTCTGCATCAGACTTCAAATCCAGTACAAATAATACACAGGACTGCGAGCACAGAATAAAAATTAATAGGAATTTTTGGAACTAGATCTGCACCCAGCAGCATGGTCCTTTGCTCAGACCCAGACTTCTTCCTGCTGTTGCGCTGTTGGGACATGTAATCAGAGCAAGTCTTTGGCTACTTTCAGTGCAGGCCTACTTTCAGTACAACATACAGCTACATCCAGCAGAAGTGCCACTGCTCTTTTTGCAGTGTACTCTATCTTTTTATGGCTTCTTTGAAATTCTCCCTTGTTTGCTTCTGTTTACTATGCTAACCCAGCCAGCTCTAAGATTCTTGTTTACCAAAATGAGAATCTCACAAGTGTTATCTCAGAAATTGTCTTCCTGCTTTGCCAGCATTGCTATATCTATAGAGAAAGCTTTGGGGATGTAACCTTCTTCCACTTAGAGATACCGTACCCTACTGCAGTTAGGTACCTTTTTTTTTTTTTTTTTTCAATCAGTTTCATGAACAATTTGCAAGCCATTCAAGCCATACAGAAAAACTCTTCTTTCAGAATTGGTTTTTAATTACTGCTACCTTAACACCATCATCTAGCTTTCATATGATATGTTTTATCAACGCATCACAAGAGTGGTCCAGTCAGGTTTAGTTTAAACCTGACCTCAAGCAGCGTAAGACACAGGGAAGCTTGCTATTAACTGAGGTATGAATCTCTGTATTTTCTGCGCTGCTGTAAAAAAATTCACTGTAAATCTCAAGAAGGCTCGATCAGCACAACTTTCTCCTGCAGATCTACACTAATTCTGACAGATGGAATAGAACACAATCAAGCTATTTGAATAATATGCCCAACTCGCTAAATGTACAGATTATATTAAGGTTGGAGAACTGAAACAATTTATGTTTAAAGAATTAGGATTCCTTCTGTGAGTCTTTTATTGCATTAGTCTTCTCAGGCTTCAGCAAGAAATTGGCACTGGGTACAGAGGAGCATGTCTGATGTGCTCCAGCACTACATGATGCCGACACTGAGATGCATACAAGGAACGAGGCAGTGAAAAGAGGGGTGTCACGGTGACTGCAGAGCACTCTTCTGTGGAACCAGGCTCTACAATGGGTCTTGCCACAGTGGAGAATATTACAAAATGGTGAATAATTTTTCAAAAAAAGCTTACAGACAGAAATCTACAGAAATGTTCAGTGCTCATAGCTGTAGCTGTAGATGAAATCTCTAGAAATCTCTGTGCTCTGAATACTTAAAAATTTACCGTAGTCTTAAAAAGCAAATCCTGTATGTTCTTCGTCAGTCACCTCTGAACTGCTCTTAAGGCCTCTCAGACTCTGCTGTTCTTAGATAAAATTGGATTAATACTGTTTCGCTCCCTACGGCTATTACTCAGATAAATTCATGGTTGTTTGTCAAGCGCTCATATGCAGCATGGATATCCCCACAGAAATTCACTGCAAGGTGAACATGCGAGATCTGGGATCAAGTACTGAGTGACAGAGAGCACAAAAATACTGATTTATTTCATGTTCCAAAAGAGGCACAGGTCCTAAGGGGGAAACAATGGCTGACAAGGATTACAAGTAATATATTTGGGCATTCACAGATGAGCCAAGTGACCACATTAACTTTGCCATCTCAGTTCTAGCAATTTCTATGTGTTCATCTTCAAAATCTACAGTTAACAGAAATTGTTACATAGCTAATATAAGCATAATATTCACAGTTTATTTTTAATGTTACACGCTCTGTTATGGGACTTTTTCCCCTGCCTTGCCTCATCATCAGCACCTGAGATTCACAGCTCAAGTCTTTTCCTATAAAAGCTCATTGAGAGGCTCCAACAGAAGTACAAAGCTGTTACCTTCTATCCAGATCAGACACAGGAAAAAATCACAGAGCAGAAGACATATAGTTTGCTGTTTGTTTCTCACTGTTCTGGTAATAAAAAAGTAGTATTAAGAACCCAGGGTTGATTTCAAGTTTTGGAAAGGATGAGGTTGGCATATGCTCACTTATTTTTATGATGCTTGTGACTTGTCTAAAGCAAATCAGGTATTAAATCATTCCTGACACCAGGATGAATCTTATTTTGAAATCTAAGCATCTAAGCTCTACTCCAAAGTGTGACTTTTTAAAAGATTCTTAACACAATGGCTGAAAACTCATTCTTTGCTTTTAACAGCATAAACGATGTTATCTACAAATACAGGAGATTNAACGATGTTTTTTTAAAATACAGGGGATTTTTTTTTTTTTTTTTTTTAATTCAGCTTGAGGCAAGCTGTCAGCATGAAAATTTTCAGCTCAATTAATCAGACTTTAGAAAAAATTACAAACAATAGGGGAAAAAAAGTAATGGCAAATGGCAACGAACTTACATTCCAGAAGAGATTTCAATCTACACTGTAAGTATTTCACTATTAGGGCATAAACATCTATGCTTTTAGCAATTCACAATTTCACTCTTACGAGGAAGAAGAAATTTTGGTCCAGGGAACAGACGTTAGGCTGGGAATCAGGATATACGCATTTTATTCCTCATTCTGCTGATGATCTGCTCCCATCATGTAGAGCAAATCTTTTGTTTTCTGCTCTTGTTAGGCTTTAAGCTCTTCAGGGTAAAGCCTGTGTCTTACAATATTTTTGTATACTAACATAGTATACAAATCCTATAATCCTATAAGCATTATTAGTACATATGCATTAAATTACAGTAACTTTTCAAATTCATTTCTGATTCTGCTGATAATAAATCACTTGAATGCTATACACTTATTTCCATTGTCTACATTCCTAACAACTGCTGATGGCAACAAATATTTGTTTGCAACTGGGTTTTTGGTTTTTTTTGCACATTTCCATCCCCAGAACAGAAGAACATTGTAGAGCACTTCGCAGAGAGTTCTGTGACATGTTGCCAACTAATGCAAATTGCCTGCCTGATGAACAGATACTCTCCCCAGGTTACCCCAAATCTTAGACACGACAGAACCACTGAGGTTCTCCTGTGCAATGGGCTAGGATGTAGCAAGGCTCTGAAAGGGTACTAAACGATATGCACATCTCAGAAACAACTAAAAAAAAAGACTTTTTTTTTGGTGTTAGGCTTAGGCACACAACACAGGCAGCCAAGGGTGGAAGAGTGGGCGGCTTATTCTATTTCCTGAACAGTGCAGATAAATTTTAGTACACTTCACAGATCTCTAGGTCACTCTATAAGTGACTCCTCAGCCTCAAGCCTCCTAAGACTCCTGGAGTGATGACACTTAGTGGTGTTTCCTGCTGAGTAAAACCTGCACTGGTGTACCTTCACGTTGCTAAAGCAATGTAAAAACACAGTTGCAATTAAGTGTTTGTCTTTTACTGAGAAGTGTATTTGTAGATTCCATTCATACCTGCTCCTGGGGAGGAAGGCTCAAACATACTAGATGTATCACTGCATGTGTTGGAAGCTTGCTCTGAGAGCTTCTTTTTTGCACTTCCATCTGCAGACTTATGTGACTTCTTTTTATTCTTCACCAGAATTTTGTACATTAAATCCATAGGGCTTGGAAGAGGAACCCCAGGTTCAAGCTTGCAGAAAAGGAAGAGAACTTTGTTACAACAACAGAAGAAACAAGCTTATGGCAATTTCTTAGGGCCTACATGGTGCAAGATAATTTTGAAACCTCCATCAGCCCTGTTAAAATGAAATGCATCTTGCACAAGAGGTAACCTCGGCATTAAATAGAGCTATGGAGGGCACTTAAGAAAAATACCTTATGGAATATCTACAGCAATACCTGCAATAAGTATCAGTTCAAATATGAAAACATACAACATGAAACGGCAGCTGTAAGAATCAATTGTATCAATTCACTGTATCAGAACAACCTCTGCATCAGAAATTATATGCTTAAGCCACCACCAGCACACATTGTGAACACCCCTCCTTTAGACTGTTTCGGAAGGCTGTATATGAAGAATGACGCAGACCTGAAACAAATAAAAATTCAGACAGATATTTGTGATCTGATAAATACCAAACCATATTACCGGGTATTTTTCCAGTGGATCCATAAGCAATGCATCTCCAAATATTAACCTGCAGTACTCTGCCATTTTTGCTTGTTGTTTAGGGCTAAAGGGTAGAAAAGAAAGAAAAAAAAAAATGAGTCCTAATAATGCTACAGACTGAAAGCACCAGTAATGGAATATCTCATATCCCTAAACCAGATATAATTTCCTGATCCAATCACTGTGAATTGTTCACAGAGACACAGATATATCATGCAATTATTCTGATTCCTCTGATAGAGCTTATCAAAAGGATGACACATGAAGTCACTAGTCACTTGAAACTGAGCTTTTGAGTTGTATTTTCCCATGCACTTGGCAGAAAAAAATGAGGATGTCAGTTGTTACCTTTAGGGAAATAACTGTTGCATGAATTTGGCTCTTTCAGGCAACATTTTATTTAAAGTTTAAATATTTTCCTCCTTGTGTTACTTTTACACATGCCAAGCATTCTTCTCACACCCCCTCTTCCCATTTGGATTTCTTTCTCTTTTTTGTCATACCTAACCTACGGCATCACAACCCAAACAGTTATACAGAGAGCAGCCTCCTCTGCAGGTGTCTTTGTTGAATCTCCCAAACCATGGGCACCTGCCACCTCACCTCACCTAGAGTGTCTAGAGGGTACAACCCTACAGAAGATGGGCACAAGATGTTACTCGTGTTTCAAAAGCATCAAACGCGCATCAGTTAGAGGCACTGGTAGAAGAGCAGCTAGTGTTACTGCAGCTTTCCTTTTAGCAGCGCACCTTCCCACCCTCTTTGTGCCAGCTCAGGTGAGATCAGTGCTCTGGGTGCTCTGCCTGTGTGGCATGACAGCCCTTTCAGCTACAGCCCTGCTTGCACCTGCATCTTTGCAATGCTCTCCACCACCGAGCACTGGCCCGCTCGCAGACCTGACGCGTGAGGCTGGCACCGGCAGCTTGCGCTGCTCTCGCCTCCTGCTGTATCCTCACTGGCAGAAGTCACAGCGTAGATGTAATTGCTACTAATGTTAAGAGAATTATGCCAATTTGGAGAATTGCTGTAGTAAGTGCTGGTGTAACTGCACGTTAAATTAAATACGGCATGCATGTAATACATATATAAATGAGACCAATGTAAATATACCAGGTGGAACTGCTTGATGATTATTTTAGCTTGTTGTTTGGGCCAAAGGTCAGATTCCTCATTTATTTATTTTTAAATCACATACAGTGTCAAATTTTACTTCAGTAAATTACTTCAGCGGTTTTCTTGACATCCTCTTGAAATAAATTGAACCACAGCAAATTCTACTTATAATCAATTCTCCCAAACTGCAGCCCAAGAATGAAGTTACTTCATATCACAGTGAAGGGAGCTTCAGGACTGAAGATAAGTTACATTGCTTAGAATTATTACTCAAATCATCTTAAAACGCAGCTCAGTGCTACCAGTCACTCTCTTCCTAATTTTAGACGACTGTGCATTTTTGTTATATGCCTGTTTAATCAAACCTGTAAAATCTGAGAATAGGTTTCTTTGAAAGTTTTCATTTTTGATACTCTGTTGAGAAGTTTTGATTAAAGGACAGGTTTATCTTGTGTAATACAACCTCCTCAACCCCTATTAATTATGAACTGCATATCATGGAAGATACACGAATGGTATAAGCAGTTATGTTACCATGGAGCTATTTCTCTTGACAAAGTAGAGCTGGGTATATATGAAAAAAGGAGTGCTCATTTTTCTCTTTCAGACTAGGAGTATAGCAACTTCTGTGTCTATTTTGTCATTAGCCACCAACCGAGCACTTGGCGCTGGAGCTCTTCCTGGGTTCAGCAGGGCAAACTAGAGTGGAGATAAAGGCTGGGTGGCATTTGAGTCAGAAAATGTAATTTCCCCAAGATTAGCATTCCGAGTGTCCCTTGAAGCAGACACAGGGTGAACTGGTCATTAGCTCAGCCGTTTACAAAGAGTAGGTTTTAAATTATTCCACCAAGCTACAGAAGTGCTGCATGCAGTTTAAGTCACTACAGCATTTCATTAGTTTCTTTTACATGCAGCTAATTCTGCAAAAACGCTAAGGGCCACTTTTAGCTGAGGATGGAAAATTAAGATGAAGACAGGCAACGCAGTGAAACTAAGAACCCACAAGGGAGATGGTGACGACAGGAGGGACCAGACAATGACAGTGCATTTGCTACTTCTAACCGCCAGCCACCAAGGAAAATAAAGACACCTCACTCTACTCCAGTGAGAAGGCAGACGGGGTATTTGCTACAGGTCTTGCCTACAGGGGGTCACTGCAGGGAAGTTTAGATCAATCATCTCCACTGGTGTATTTTCTGAACAGACCCTGCTCATAGGACCCAGGAAGTTCAAGGGACATTTCCTTGTATCACAAGAGCCCAGTTACTGAAGTCATAGTAATTAGATGTGAGATGTGACATCAGCATTTTTAAATGGGGACATCAACTCCCCAAAGAACTCCTGATAAGAAATACAAAAAGCATGCAAAACTTATAAATTTCATACTGCCACCACAGCTAGAACAAATTTTCTGATGGTCCATGTTCAATTACAGGTTTACCTCAAAGAGCATAAAGTGAGGATTTTCATTTTTGCCAAAGAAAAAAATTTAATGCAGCATATTTTGGTTTAGCACATAAACACCAGTGTAAGCACTGCAGAGGCAAAAATGAGGAAAAGGAGAATTATGTGGAAAAAATAACACTTTTTAATACCATCAAAAAATCGTGCAATACTAGACAAGGCCAGAGAACAAAAATCTTGACATTACAGAGCTACTTCTCTTCATGAACGGGACCATATGCAGAGTTATTTTTAAAAGCTCCTAAGAAAGGAACTGAGAAATTCAGAAGGTAAACATTATTTAGGAGTATCAGTATTTAAAGGAGTGGTATTTTTGTGTTCCCCACAAATACATGTATTGTTTCAAGAGAGAGAACTTTAGTAACAGTATTATTATCACAGTGCTTTAAAAGTTGGAGGATTAGTTTTCTTTTATTTTCTCTTCTTTTCAAAACCATGAACCGCAGCAATCGACTAAACATCAACTTTTCTACATGAATGTATTTCTTCGTTTGTGTTGTTAAGAAACAAAAAGTCAGCAATTTCCTGAAGGAAAAAATGGCCACATCTATTGTTATTGGAAGTTCTCTTAGCATTCACTTAATATAATGGAAATTGACCGTCTCAAAACAGCTGACTTTATCTGCTTTGTGCTTTTCACTGTGTGGATATGGATGGGTTCCGCCTGGAGTAATTACGTATGCCCCTAGAATGTACCAGGGTAAGGGAAGATAAAGTGGTAACGTGATACCTGGAGATATGGCAGTACAGAGAACCTGAAGAAACGTTTTCATTAACATTATTGCATTGCTTGCATTCTGTTTTACTGCGTTGGTGCTATGCCTGTTATGAAGGTCAACCACAGAGGCTCTCTGGCACTACCGCACAACTACTGCTCCTAACACCGTACCACTTCTGCAGAGATCCTTAGTCTGCGTAAGACAAACAAGGACACGGATCCTTCCCAGAAGAGTCTAAAATAATTTAAAGTGTAGGAAGAAAAAGGGATAAAAATCCCGTTAATATCTGAAGAAACAATTCCAGCAAGAAATCAGTGGTATGAATAACGGTAATTAAATTTAATCTTGGAAGCAATCTTCTATGGATACTGCTCAAGGATCACTTAACCTTTTTGCTATGTCATCAGCACATTTCTAATTATAGAGTGCCTTCCGATCCGCTGATAGCTTATCTTCTTCTAAGACTAATTTTAAATGTGAAGATCTTCTTGAGGTCTTACAAGAATTTCCAGGACAGTTTTCTGTTTTTTGTTAGAAGCACATCTTTTCTTATTATACGTATGATATATATAATAATTTATATATTCTAAAATCTACAGGTCACCTCTTTTTCTAAACTTTTTATTGCATGAAAATAGGCAAGAATGAACATAGCAGAGCTGCAGCAAAGGAAATGAAAGTTCTTTATGTGCAATAAAGATATTTGAGAAGAATCCTATGAAAAACACTGAAAGAAAGTAAGATGAGATGATTAACACTGTGTGCTAACAAACAAGTGATTTACTCCTTAGGTGACCCAAAAATACTCTCATGAACAGAAACTAGAAGGAAGAAAAACTGCATTTTAAGTCCAGGGGTGATTAGCTCTGTCAAATCTATGTTGGTGATGCATATCTTACTTTTCACTGATAACTGCAATGTCTGAAAGTCACGCATAAAAAACAACCCTATATCTGTCTAAAGCAATGCCAACATTTCCACTGATTTGTGTGGGACAAGCATTTCACCCATGAATACTGGCTCTATTAACTTGAAAATCTTAAGAAGTTTGGTCACCCTGAAGCAGAAATTAATGTCATTAGGATTTGTTTTGACAGCGGTTTTAGGAAAACTTAGCATTGTTTGTTAATACTCACAAACCCAGTTTTAAGATCGAGGAGAAAAACAACATTCCAAGTAAACAAAAAGACAAACGGAGAATTCCATGGAATTCGGTGAAGGTTTCTTTGAGTGGCATGACTAATTGCAGATTTCTCTAGCAACTATGAAGAAATGAAGGCATAATTGTAGCAGTCAGTAAAATGACTAGAAATTATTTTCAGCCAAAGCAAAATTAGAACCCATACACACTACGGCTGACGATTTACTGCAGCAAAAA
>VXAV01010931.1:132559-145041 GCA_013399715.1 Alectura lathami | reverse complement strand
ATCATAAATAGCAATAGAGGCTATTTTCACAAAGAGAAAATATTTGATACTGCTTTGCTAAAAATTTACACCATAGGAATGCATGAAAAAAGCCACCAAACAATCCAGTGAGGGATAATTCGTTATTTCATGACTGGAGTTTCCTGAAGGGAAAGGTACAATGGTTTACGTGGGAAAAAATTGCGAAGATGGAAGTCATGCAACAGTAACTCTGGCCTCTCTTTGATGTGTTCCTACAGCGTCACAACACCTTTAACTTTGGTGGTCTCACCTTACAGTTTTAAAGCCCTTTGTGTACATAACTTACATCTGACAGGAGCTTATTGTACCCAACTATTTACCACTTTATATTCCTGAAACAGAACAGACCACCCTGGAACTTTTGAAGATTTATGTCTTAATGACTTCAGAGGAAGAAAAACATAATTGTTCTGTGTTTAAGATAAATCTGCTCCGAATGTGTATTTTAATAAATATAGAAGAATTAAGACAAAATAAAATACATTGAAGAATGTGGAAGTTTATTCTGTAAAGTATTGTAGATCGGCTCTCAGATTTTAAATTTCTCTACCTAAATCATTTTTGATCAGTGTTGTCACATCTGTTCTTACAAACATTCTCACATAGCTTCTACCAGTTCCTTCCCTTATGATGAAAATGTTCTTCCTACAACAATGGAAAAGCACTTAGCCCTCACCCGTTTCCTTTTTGAAGAGAAGAAGTGCCAACATCTTTTCTGATCTGTATTAAATCATTCATAGCATCCCCAAAGATTACTTTTTATTTTAAATGAAAAATGTTCCTCAACCCCAGTTGGCCCCAGAAGCGTTGAAAATGTTTTCACAGCAGAAAACAAAAGGAGAAAAGGCAACTGAAGTTAAGGCACACGCTACGTGTCAATGTCACCCCATTTTGAACTATGTGGTCTCTACAATCAAAACCAAACCAAAGACTGTGTCAAACTTAAAAAGGAAAAATCAGAACAGTAATAATAAAATGGGTAACTGGGACAAATTTAAAAAATTTGTGCATTCTTTGCAATACAAACAAACAAACAAAACAAATGAAACAGAAAACAGCTTAGCCAAACAGGTGTTTTTTGGATCAGAAACTGACCAGTTCCTGCCCACCCATGCCACCTATGTCACAGTTCTAGCTAGTCCATGGTTCTGGCCTGTACTTCTAACACATGGGAAACACATCAAATTCTGTTTTTTGAACAGAACAGGGTCATAACCACGTGACGCATTGCTGCTGCTCCTTTGAAGTACCACTCCATACCAGTAGGACGTACTGAGAGAAAAATTAACAAAATGTGTCTCACCATTATTCAAGTGTTCTCTTTCATGCTAAAGATTTGAATTCAGGAAGGTTTTTAAGAACATGCCCAATTCATTCTGATCATTTTGGGTACTTAGGCTGATGCAAGCTTTTATTTTCAATAAGAGCTGTTGATCGTGTCAGATACTAGAACTGCCACAAATCCATACATAATCCTGTGCTTAGTTATAAAATATAACAACATACAGGGAAACTCAGTAATTACTTACGAATCCACGTGATTTTCAAAGGAAAGGAGGATTGGAAAGGGCGATGTCTTAAATGCACACTCAGCAATAGCTTCTATTACTTCCTGAAGAATCAAAATGCATAGTTACAAATTTATGTCTCTAGAGAAACAGTATTTTGGTCTTTGAAGACAGATAAGACGCAAAAAGTTCTGAAATCATACCCCAAATACCCAAAATCATACTCAGACCTTCTATTCTAAACATCTTTGGAAGCTGTGCGTGTGCTTCTGCAGCAACCAAATTTTTCAACCTGACGTGTAATCGAATCTCCAAAGCGTTTGATGAGCCTCCAGCATCACATTTCTCCAGAAGTGACTTATGTCTGCCCAAATCAATAGCTTAAATGTAAAACTTGGTCTTTGCATGGAGTTGTACTGTGCCTGAAGCTATGGCTTTCATGAATTATTTTGCATAATAATAAACATATCTTCTAAACATCATCTACACAAACACGCATCTGTAAAATCCTTAGTTACTTTGACTCTCCAGTTTTAGTTCTCAGTTTTTTTTTGATTAGAGAATCCCCTTTAAGGCAAAAAAGCAAACAAACAAAAAAGAAAAATAGAAGGTTATTCAGTTCTAATAATTGGCTGTTCATCAAACAGGGCTCAGAAACTCAAACTTCTGTCTCCTTTTGGCTTTGATGGAAAATGACAACTGTAAATACAGCAGTGAAACCATTTGACGAAAGTAATTTTAGTGAGGTTCATGGTACAGTTAGGCACTTGGTGTTAGAAATTACTCCTGTTTTCCTATTGGAATATAGATCTTTTTTTTTCTGGAAAACTGATTAAGCACTGAAGACTCGACTGTCTTTGCTGTCAGCCTCCGGAGTTTAAAAGAATCTATAAGCCTGTTCTATTCCAAACCACAACAATGACTAAAAATTAAAATATTTGTTTTAAACAAGCACCCCATGGGGATTCCTTTCATTCACTTTCTGAACCTTAAACTGCTTGATTCAAGAGTGTAAAAGTACAAAATGCACCTCCTAATAGGAAAGCAGAGTTTCTGGTACATTCCATCTGATTTGGGGCTGGAAGTAACGCACAAGTCATCTCAAGATCTGCTGATATGACCTAGGGTACATCTAGAATTTACAGTCTTCATGCAAGTAGAAAAATACACAGCTCAGGCACAAACTGTCACAGCATCCCTTACAAGCTGAGAAAGTAGCTTTTTCAGCACACTCTAACAGGTGATGAATGACTGTATTTAGTGAACTGCAGTCACCCAGCATTTAAACGGCTCACCTATCACTAACCACTCGTGCTTCAACTGTGTCCAGAGACCTAGCCGAAAGGCAAGCATTTATTGGGAGGGCAGCACATGGTGCCGAAGGCTGGATGAGCGCAGGTAGGAAGCTGCAGCTTCACAGCAGCAATTCTCCCACGGGGGAATGCACGATGGAGTGACTCCTGCTGCACGCTTTCATTCCAGCACCCGCATATCAGTGAGTGTCGGTGCCATCTTACATTTGTTATAATGTGGGATTCTCAAGAGCACCCAAGGCAATCTGCCATTGCAAGGGAAGAGCAAGGCATAGAATAGGGTTACAAATAGGAAGTCCTCTCACCTAGATGCTTTCCACTCACATCAGTGGTCACTGCAGTTGGCATGGTCTCCAACTACTTGCAACCTAACCCTTTTGCTTATGAGGCATCACCCAGGGCTTAAGAAGACTTGAGACTGGGTATGAAAGGTACTGCAGAAAGCAGTCCTGAGGTTTTTCAAGAAGCAAGGTAAAAAGTTCCTACGCACTGCTCCAACTGCGAGTAAATCCATGAAGACATTTTCAAATGCAAAAAGGGATAAAATTCAGCATGTGTGGAGAATAGCCTGAAAGAGTAAAACCAGGATGACACTGATGAAATCTGAGGATAAAAAACTCAAGTATTGGTTCAGTGGAGAAACAGCCATGCTGGTGATTCAGTCTTGCAGTGCCTTTATATGTAAATGCAAATTGTTATGGTCAGAAAGGAACAACGTGGTAAGTTCTGTATTTTTCTTCAGCTGCAGAATGACTCACCTAAACCAGGCCCCCACGGTACACATAAGTACAAAGGCAAAGACTCCTGGCTGTGGCATGAGAAATATTGGTTCCCTACATGATCACACCCTCGCAGCAGCTCACAGTCTGCCGCTGAGAAAAACCTTCTATAGGTCATGAAGCAAGGTAAAAAGCAAACAAACAGAAAAAAACAAAAACCACAAAAACCCCAGAACAAAAACCCCAGCAACATAAGAATGGGGGGTATATATTGAGGAGTATATATTGCTTTTTTCCCCGTGCTTCAAAAGATCCGTCCGAGACTGAACAGAAGCACTGTGTGCTGCGGTCACACCAAAAGCATCAACTGACAAATGATTCAGCATTCAAGACCCAGTGATCACTCTGAATTGATTTGCGTACTTCTGACATGTTATTTCATATCATTTTGCTCCTCCTAAGTCAAGAAGCCCACTTAGAGTGTTGAGAAGAAAAAAACAGCAGTCAATACTTTTTTTTTTTTCCCTAGGAAGTAATGAAAGATGAAATACCCCCGATTTGGTTTAGAATACCTTCCAATACCTCTCCCGCAAAAACAACACCTAGAGTTGAACTTCTAAATAACCAGAATGATCACCAGGATGATTCTCATTCCTGCTAATGCTCCTTTTAAGAATCCGATTAATTTCAATTTAAATTCCTTCTCATGGCCGAGGGAGTCGAGGGCTATCTACCTTAATTAAAGGACTTCGAGCAATCAAACTCTGCACATATAAACATAAATGGTTTCCATCAGTTTCATGGGAAAGTTAATAACAATAGTGCAAAAAGGTTGTGTTCTACATTTTCCTGTGATTAATTCAATCAGTGGAGAACTAGAGAAAACAAATTGACAAAAAGTAAGGAATGTTCTGGTGTGAGTGAAATTTGGTGTCGTGTCTGTGTAGTAGTATTGTTATTTCTTCCCTCAAGGAAGGCACTGGAGGACAAAAAAAAATCCAGCAACTCATGCTTCAGGTGTGGGAGACATGCCTCAAATTTGTAACTGGTAGAAAATCCACACCTATCACCTGTAATACAACCAAATTCAGAAATGGACGTTTTTCCACGTCTTCTTGCACACAGGTAAGTCTGGAAATATATTTCCATAGCGAGTTAGTGTCTCAGTGAACAAGAATTACTTCTTCAGACTTCAGAAATGACATCTTGATGCATCATTACAAGCTGTGCTGACTATCAATGTTAATATATAGCAAAACACACCCCTCCTATTCTAACACCTCAGATCAAAAACACGTTTGACAATAACAACAAGGTAACAACTTAGTGCCATTGCTAGGGCAGAGCTTCTACCTCTTATTACAGAAAAGGTAAACGGAAGATGACATTTGGAAACACAGATGACAGGCTTAGGGTCTGAATGGCATTAACATCCCCTCACATGCTCCAAAGCTACTCATTTTTCTTTCGTATCCTCTAGTGCTTCAGACCTGATCCCCAGCATCAGGGATATGTGTAATCACCAGGAATCTCTTCCTCTGCGAGGTTCAAACATTGCAACTCTTCCAGTGATTCCACACATGCTCTGCAGTCTCCTCTCAAAACACCTTTTTACTCCTAAATTTTTCCTCCCTTCCTCCTTTGCAGTAACATTCTAGCAATGAATTTGTCATACATTCTATGCAAAAGAAACCTCCCTAGCTAAAGCCAACCACCCCAGTCTGGCTGTACCTTGAAGGATATTTCAGTTGTCATAGTGAATCCGTGCGTGATGACGGGCTCCTCCTCAGCTGTCCGTCCCTTCCAGCAGTCCAGCTCCACACAGCGGCAGCCTGACAGAAGCACTTGGCGATACATCTCCACCGACGAGTTACCGGCCAGCTGTCCAGCTGAGACAGCATTACAAGGACATGAAAAATGGGAAGTCATTCTGGGCCTCAGGAATAAATACAAACAATCTAATAATAATTAGAGCTAACAGCATCTTTTACCGTCGGCTGACAGGAATAACACTCAAAGGCATACAAAAAGCATAACAGCTTAATGGAAATGACTTAGGCAGAGTCAATGTCATGAATTGCCTTCTGTCAAACCACTGTGAGCGAGGAGAAATAACTCAATTGAAACCAATTCATAAACTTCTGTTAGACAGAATCGACATAATAATATTAGTTCTGGAAGACTTTGTTACCTTGTGATACGCAATGTGAAATTCAGAGGCAACCCAGGACAGCAAGAGCACGTTTTCTAATAACATGCAATGCTTAGCTGAAGATACAATCAGCCTCCTGCACAGTCATTAATGGTACACTATTAGGTCTCAAATCTATATTTAACACTCTAATCACTGCATTGAGTTGGTCAGTAAAATTTCCTGACGTGATTCTGCACAATGTAGGAAGAAATCAAAATAGATTACCAACATCCAGCAATGACATAACATAAATCTAAAAATAAACAAGGAAAACTTAGTTCTTCCCAAACTCAGGAAGTATTAAATACCAAACAAGCAAATCGAGCTGGGTTTAAATACCAAACAAGCAAACCCAGAGAAGGAAATCCAGCCAGGGTGCTTTCATACACTTGAACAGGTTGGGTTCCAGTCAGATGGATACAGATTTCTTGCAGCACAGAGGGAAAGATAATGGAAGAACAGCCTAGTGCTTGCTTTAGATGTGAATGGATGCAGTTCCCTGCTTTCTAGCAGACCTGTCAAGGTCTTCAAGGGTATTTTGGAGGGAATTCACTTGGTTTTTAAGGAGGTGGTGAGTTCATTTATGCTAAACATTTTTTGCTGATGGGAGTTACATAAAATGCTTGATCCAGACTGGCATATAATACAGCACAGACTAATCCTTGTTTTACCGTTTCTGTGGCTCTGTGTTTAGGTCTTATGCTGGAAACTATATGTTTCAGTTTGCTTCACAGAAGAGCATTGTCTGTTTTCTTTGTGTTTTTACCTTCCACTATAAATTGTAACAGAAAAACTCTTCTACTGGAAAATTCCTGTTTGCTGTGTGCATCTGACGCATGAGCTGGAACAATCATAAATACTCAAAACACATTAAAATTAGTCCTATTGACATCCGTAAGATTGCTCGGCACCTGCTGGAACCAACGGGAAATATGCGTTAATAACATGACTTGGCCAGTGATGGAAGACTCTGAATATCCAAATGGAGTCAGCAAAGCGACACTGTGTCTCTTTTTTACTTCACGTTTTTGGTGTGCATCCCCTTTGGTTATGGCAGGTTATCTTTACTCACACAATAACCTTTCTGGTGCTGTCCCACATCTGGGGTAATCAGCGGTTCTCTGCAGGACACCGACCAGCGTGCATCAGGGTACAACGGCACGCATTTCTCTGTACTCATCCCTCAGCATCTGCCTATGAAGACTTGGCTGACATTACATGGGTCCTCTGAGCTCTGCTGCCCAAAAAGTGCATTCACCTAGATAATTATTGTCATGTTCTCTTTCGTTTCCCTCAAAGCATTTAAAATTGAATTTTGATTAACAAATTATTTTATGGTTAACAAACTATCATATCTGCTGAGAGACGACTGGCCATTATTATTGCTAAGCATTTTGGACAGCAAGATCCATAACCTTCAAAAGTGCTTAAGCAAATCCTGACATGCATCGCTTGCCATCTAACACTTTTCCGCACTATCTCATTTATAAGGCTCTGCCCTTTTGGAAGGATTCCTGCTAAGGGTAAGAGGATTTTTAACCTCCAAAACATTCAGTCTCCAGGAAGACTCCCAGTCAGAGTGCAAAATGCTGGTGAAGGTTCCTATAGTCCCAATAGCTTATTCTTCTAAAATAGGGATTATTAGAAATGCTTGCTCAATTTTTCTTTTACATATATTATTTATAAACTTCTGTCGTGTCAGTCTCTATTTGCATCTATTCCAAAATGTGCTCAGACAGACACTAAGGGGAGTACTTGCTGAATGATACTTTTAATATCCTGAGTATAGATCAAATTTGTAATACTGGAAATTGAAAGCATTATGCACCCCCTTCTATAATACATTCAGCATCTACAGTAGTATCACAGTATTTTTATCACCTCATGCTATAGTGGATAAGGAGAAACAGATCTTTACAAAAATCAGCTTTTCTAAAAATGTATGAGGCCAAATCATACATGATGTGTAATAAGACAGTAAGGTTGATGAGCCTGCGCTCATTCATGCAAGCTGAGAATATGACCCACGTGTTCCCATACAGACCAGTTCTACACTTCTGTAGCCTTGAGTGACTCATTTCTCAGCAAGTGCATCCTTGTTGGGTTCATTCATGGCTGCCTGTCCAAGCGCAAGATACTTGCTACATACGGACTTCAGATTTGATTACAATTTTAAGACATTCATCCTCCCAAAAATGGGGGATGTTTGGATCAAGGTGTTTGTAGTCACCTGACTCTTCAATACTCTAGAAGAAGAAGCTGTGCCTGCCTCCTAACCCACCTATGGCACCACTTTCTCCCAGCATGAAGAAGTACCTGCACGCTTCCTTTGCACTGCATCAATGTGTGATGCTGGACCTCGTCTCTTCAGGGAAGCCCTGGAAAAGCAGTCAGTGCTCTTGATCACATGCTGTAGCTTAAAACATGCAAACTCAGACTCCCGTACTATTGGAAGTCCGGCTCTTGACTCTAGCAGTAACAGAAGGTGCTGGCGTCCAAAGTTTTTTAGACACAGTACATTTATCTGAATTTATTCTATTTTCAAACTATTTTGCCACACACAGGACAGCTGAATTAGATCCCATGCTGTGGCAATTCTGCTACTGCTGTATATTAGTCAAAACAAGGCTCTTGCCCTATGTCTGTTAATTTTAATGCTTTACAATGGACCAATGCAGGATATGCAGCCTGGCCTGGTCCGACCAGCAGCAGGAATACACTTGCTGCCAGCACCAGTTCAGGTCCACCCAAGCAGAAGATGTAACTCTCACATAAGCCAGGAGGGCTGGGTCTAGCCAGCCTCTGAGTCAGCATTTATGCTCAGCTGCCAGCAGTGCCTGGGCAGCTGCATTGCTGCAGCCAGGCTATGTGACAGAACTGGCACTGGGTGCATGGGGACCCAGCGGTGGGACCTGCTGGCAATGAACACTGCCTGCCTCCTTGCAACCCAGCTGCACACCCAGCTGAGTCTCTCCACTGCACTGAGGGCATGGGACCTGCAGGGACCTACTTACAGAGCCTTTTCCCTGCCCTCCACATCTTTGTCTTACAGTTTTCAGATACCTAAAGATCCTCAAATGCTGCTATTAGAGAGGTAACCCAATCCTCAACAAAGTTTTATCCTCCTTAAAGAGGGAAAACAACAGCTCTGTTATTTCCATATGCTTCAACTGGTTGGTCTTCAAACACAAAAAAGAGTCAATGATAGAAGGCACAGAAGATCTCAAAAACCCACAAAGCAGTAGTGAATGAAATACTACTTAGAGGAAACAAAACACTTTAATGATCTTCTTGAGAATCCAGTATCTCAGATCTGATCAAACAATACTTGTTTTTTCTCTATATATTGATCTCTGTTGCTACTAGAAGCAAGCTTCCTCTATAAATTTTGGTGTCAGCTGCTGATCTGGATTATAATAATTAGTTCTGCCTTAAGGATACAATCTACTTGCTTTTTTTTTTTTTTTTTTTTTTCTCTCCTTTTATACAGTTTCCACTCTAAAAAGCAAAATCCCTCTTACTTGGAGCATGTCCCCCTCAGGATGATAAAAAAGTAAACTGAGCTTCAACAGCACAATTCCAAACATTCACCTGTCAAAACTGGAGCAATCATGTAAAAATATTACATCCACGGAATTTTCAGTCAGAGGTCTGTCTGAATATTCACCTTCTCACAAATGCCAACTGCCTCATAGGAAGGCGCAAGAGAGCGTCAGGCAGATAGGAATCACCAACTCAGGGAAGCTGCTGAACATCTGCAGTGTGCTGCAGACAGCTGTATGTATCTGCACACTGACAGCGCATTTAATCTTAATCCTAGCTAATCTGACTCCAGATGGTTACATATCATATGCAAGGCATTTAAGGTGAAAAAATAATCTTCATTACTATAATGTCTAATCATTCAAACCTTAAGTAGTTTTTTCTGCTCCATCTTTGAACTAGAGAATGAGTGAACAGGATCCATCCCTTCTCCTGATCTGAACTCCTCCCCAGCCCACCCTGCCTCTCAGGAGAGGCAATGTTTTCTGCTCAGGTGTGCAGGAATTTATTTTCAGAGCAGGGCACCAACCTGTGGCCTTGGTCAGTTCCCAGCACCTTCCACAAAGATCATCTTTCCACTGTGAAGTAACAACAGTTTCTTTATTTAGTGGCAAAGATAATTGCTAAGTTAATTTAATGGCTAAAGTTAACACTGGAACTGTGAAAACTGATTTCACAGAATAAGCCACACCAAGCAGATAGTGGTTTGCAGCTTGCTTCCTTCAAGGCAGAGTCATCATGTCCAAAACGTCTGAAAACTCAGCTCTTTTCCCTAGTGTTGCACAAGTTTTTATGATATTCTGAAGGGTAATAATGAAAAATAGCAACAGCTGGAATCTTACAATATCCCCCTGCGCTCTCCTACCCTCTAGTTCATCAGGAAGGACTTGGTGGGGCTGGGAGACAGCAGAGCCCTGAGTCCTGTCAGCTGATCACCTGAGCTCAGCATAGCTTGAGTGGCATGAAGCAGTCAGCCAAAAACTGCTCTTGCTCTTATAAGAAGCTCATGCTCAGACCAGGTGTTGCCCAGCATTCCTTCCTTTCCATATGGTGCTGTCATCTTGGAAACTGTGGAGATACTGCTTTGGAGGCTTTGAGGGTGAAGAAGGTTTCAGGAAAGTGTTGACTGCAGACAGGAGGCAACAGCTACACCTGAGGAATCACTGAGAACAGAAAAGCTGGAGGATGCTACAGGAGATGCCACAGCAGCAATACAGGAGGACAGAACATGTCCCTCATAAGATTTTCTATAGAAACAACTGAAAGTACAGGACTGTAAGCAGGGAAGCAAATGCTGAGGGCGTGTGGGATAGTCCCATGCTGGCAACATGCTCCAAAGTGATATCTCTGCAACCTACAGCTGCCAACATTTTTCCTTTTATTCAAAGACAAAACATATGTTAAAGGCTTGTGATTTTCGTATTTAGCATGCCACATATGCAACAGCAGTTGCATAGCCATCAAAGTGTGCAAGGCTGGTAATGTCACATAATCATCATGTGTCTTTGACTTTGGGTGTTGCTGAGAGAAGTGTTGCAAAGTCACTCCCCACTGTGACAACAGCAGTAACCTGAGGCAAGATTGGTGAGAAAATACAAAAAAAGCAGGGTTGCACTTTAAGGGTTCAAAGGAGTAAATAAAAAAAATAAATAAGTGTGACACCAGTGAGAGACAGGAAAAAAAAAGTTCCTGGAAGATGATATTTCTTTAGTCTACCCTAGTTTCATCGTAAATCACTTCTTTTTTTGACAGGTTTTTACCTTTGTTCTTAAAAATTACATTTCCCTAAGAAAAAGAAAGCAGTAACACTTCTAAATAAATAATCAGGACTTGATGTACTGCCAAGGGTTTCTACTAAAGGCTAGGAAAATGATCTGGGTAATTAAAAATAAATTCAGAGTGTGCACATGTTTCTTTTTATGTTATAATGTTGTTTCTTTGTGGATTCTTTTCCTGGGTTTAAAAAACTAACAAAGGGAGAAACAATTGGTAGGGCATTAAGCACAGTAATAACAAAGTATTGCTGGATGGAATGGTTTTCTTATTTTTCTAATAATCATTACATGACGAGCTGCTATTTCACAGCTCCACTGAGGGCAGAGGTGTTACTGAAGCTTCCCTTCCAAAGCCATAAGCACTTCAGCAGACCCTTCGAAACCTTCTTGGGAAAAAGAATACTTTGGGACTATTAATTTCACAGATTTCAACTGAATTAAGTCCTTGTTCGAAGAATGCAAATAGTAATGTCATTGTTGTATCTGGTCTAGCCTCAGTGCAAAACCTAAGGCTGTCAGTTTTTGTAATACACGGATAAAAATCACATCATTAATCTCACTGTCAGCCAGCTGCCATGTACTTACTGAATATAACGAACCCACTAAAAGGCAAGGGCGCTTGTTTTGTGCCTCTAATGTGAAAATACACACTCTTAAATGCAATGTGAAAGAGATTCAAACTCAGTTTGCACTATCCCCTGAGTTTATTCTGCTATTTATTTACTGTTTTCTTCCAGAAAACCTGTGGAAGAGGGCAGCAGTTTGGCTTAAGTGGGTCCTAAGCCTCACTGACAGAACAATGGCCATACTGGACATAACAGGCTGCAAAATATCACAATTAAAAATTACTTTTGCTATGGAACTGTCTGCAGTTTTCCAAACAGCATAAATCTCTGCACATTGGAATCTTAATTTAAAAGTGGCCATGCTGATTTTCATTTCTTTTCGTTTGGAGAAACAGAATAGCTGTCAAGCCAAATACTTATATGACAAGTTTTAGCACAAAACACATTTCACAGCCAAGATAGAAACCTCTGAAAAATGTGTGTCTAATGGAAACAATGACAGTCCATTCATACGAAAGCATAGAAGGTGTGGTAGAAAGTGCTGTGACAAACACAAATAGATGTGGCAAAAAATAGATGGAAGGAACTACCACACGGTCTGTTTAAACTGGGCATCACCACTGATGGTTTGGCATACTGGGATCCTGCAGAGCTCAGTCAGCCAAGGCCAGTTTGTTAACTTAGCAACATTAAAAAGCCAACATTATAAATGAGCCATATTCTTAGCACACACTGTAGCATTACTTCTTTTTTTTTTTTTTCACATAATGTTGGGACACTAGCAAACATGTCAAAGTAAACATCAAACCAAGGTAAAAAGAGAAAACTGTTTACTTTTTTTTT
>VXAV01010931.1:120515-132531 GCA_013399715.1 Alectura lathami | reverse complement strand
TTTTTTTTTTTTTTTTAAAAGGAATCTTAAAGCATTGTTAAATCTGGTGTACAAATAATATAGTTCAGGCTCATTAACTAAACTTAACAGGATCTTTTGGGTCCTCAGCTTTTTTAAAAACATGACAGCATCTACAAATCTCAGCTCAGACGTTAGATATACAGTCAAAGACCAGATTTCCATTCCTTGCAGATATGAATGGACTGTCAGAAAGCTGCATGCTATGTTGGGACCTCTCTGATCTCTGAATCAAAGCAAATTTCATTGAACTCACAAGACTGTAAGATTTAATGTTTACAGGCAAATTTATTAGCTACAGAGATGTTTCCCATCTATTTTGCATGCTTGTTTGGCTATCCTTGGTTGCCTCTTCTCCCTAAATAAGGACCTGTTCTTGGAATCCTATCTAAGTAGAGGGAAACTTTCCAGGGCATTACTGGGCTTCGTCAGACTCTGTTTAAACAACACAACTGCTGCTCACCTGTTAATGAAGGCATATTTGATGTATGAGTTGGAGCAGCTAGAAAAACAATGAGAAGTGCTACCCTTGCTTCCTTGGAGGCTAAGCATTGCCATCACTTACTGCAGTTGCTTTTGGGGTATGGTATCAACACAAATACACCATGAATTCCTGTAAGAGAAGAAATCAGATCTCTCCAACACTGTACCTGTGAGGTAGGTGTTGTGTGAGGAATTGATGAAATAGTGTGATAGTGGTTGGGACATGTCTTCATTTAAATCCAGTTTCTCAGGTGGAACAACGCCATTTTCTTCTCCACTCAGATATCGCATAAATCCATCCACTGATATCTGTCCTGAGAGAAACACACCACGGGAAAGCACCCATTACTCTCAAGCACAGACTTTATGACATATAGATGCTATGGTCAAAATACACTCAGGCAATTATGTATGTAACAGACCATACAGTCACCAGACTGGCCTTCATCTAGTTATTAATGCATTTTTCTATTATTATTATTAACTAATTTTCAGCTGTAATAAGTTACATCTCTTCACCTGTACCAGAGACAGACCCTTTCATAATCAGTGTCTACAGATAAACAAAGGCACCACAGAGTCAGAGTTACAAAGGGCTACAAGAACAGAGAAAATAAACCATAGTGTGTCAGGGAAGAGAGCCTTTTTGGGACAAAAGAAATCATCCTTCCTGGAGGAAACCAAGAAACCTGCTGACAGAACCACTCAGAGAAACAGTTTATCTTCAGTCTCTTTTGAATACGACCTACTGCGCGTTATACGAACACAACTAAACTGCGAAGCAAAGTAAGCTAACTAGGTGAACTGCTTTTCAAGTAGGAACTAAGCTCTGTTCTTTAATTCTTCCGTTTGTTTTCCAATTCATATCTCACCGGAGTGCCAGCATACATGATCACTTCATATGCTGCTGGCAAATTAGAAAGCTGAGTCCTATCCTCAGCCTAAATATCACCATTGATCTCAGCGGAGCTGTGGTCATTACACTAGGATGAATTTCTCCTATCAAGCCTTCTGCATAATGTTCATTGTAGGGTTAGTGCTGATTTGTACATTTAGATGTGAAAAGAATTAAAATCCAGTAGTCTATAATTGATTATTAAGGCTAAACAGAACCAATTAGAGATTTTTCTATGAGTGACAGTTTTGTAATTATGTCTGGATTTCATCTGTAGATTTACTCAATTGCTTAGCGTCAGTTAATTCGGTTACTTCCTATAGTAAAACAGAACTTCCGTATCTTTGAAGAACCGTGAAACAGCTACACGACTGGTGACTTCCAACAACGACAATTTCTTAGCTCTTGTCCGTAAGCCAAAACATTCTGCATAGTACCTCTACCCCCAAAATCCTTAGTTGACTATGGCACTGCAAAAGGAACACCTACTCCTAACTGTGCTACTCTCTTCTTCAGTGTCCACCCCCTTCTGTCTGAAGAACAGACAAACTTACAAACATTTTTTAACATATGAAAAAGCAATGGGTAACCTGGAATCATTTTTGCAAAGCTTGTAATCATATGATGCAAATATAGTATGTAAAGCATTTACTTAAAATCTGTACTTGGACCCTGGGATTTGGCTCTCAGTCAGAGAGCAAAAGATGCAACAGTCTTAACTTCAGATGCTTATTTTTACAACCCAAGACGGTGGCACTAAACGAATCTACTCATATGACAAGAAATGTAGTGACAATACAGAGCAATGCAATTGCCATTCATTCTTACAACAACAATGGTAAGATGGTTGGGAAGAAAAACAGCAAGTCTGTCCACTATTTTAAGACTGTAATCCGAGTGCAGTCTTGCCAGGCTCTACAGCTGCTTTGTTATAGAGTAATTAATCATCCACAGACAGAGGCTTACGTACTTTCATTTTTACAAACAAACAATATAAGATGGAGAAAATCACAAAAAAAGACCACTGAGGTTTTTCATGAAACAAAGATTTATGAACAATCTATCTGCTGCATGAATCTACCAGCAAGACCACTATGAGTGTGAACAGTATCAACTGCTACTGCGGAGTTAGCTTGAGCTAAAATCCATCTAACAAAAACCCTGCACCAAGTTCACAGGGATTTAAGTATCCTGCGGTGTACATTCATAACCACACAAGCAATATCCTACAGGAAAAAAAAATGAGCAAGATCTGAATGGGACAGCTGCTACATTACAGTGATTTGCAGGTTCTGATGTTTGAAACAGCTCATTCAGAGTCATCTTCAGTATCTCCATGTTGTTTTGAATGCACTCCTTTCTGTCAAAGTAGGAAGCTTACAGTTGTGCTGTCATTCCTTTTCCAGACTAAAATGAAACACAGTGGTTTTTATACATATAATTCCTCCAAAAAAAACCAACCCTGTGGCACCATAATCACACACAGTTCAGACAGAAAAGCTTCTTTTCACTGTACAGATGCTCATGTTGACTCCTGTAGACGCTACTGAAGCATCACAAAGTGATCTGTTTTTAACACTCAGAGTATACCTGAAAAACAGGGTCCTTGCAGTCCCTGTTCTACAGATGGAGAACTGAAGCCAAGGATAAGTTATTGGACAACATACCAAGGTAAACTTGTGAATAAAGCTGGCAATTGAACTGCACAATCTCTTGAAGCCTGTACGGGTGCCTTACTCAGTTGAGTGCCTTTGGAATAAAAGGAAGCAAGGCTGAGGGCCTGCATTTCTTCCCTTCTATTTTGTCGTTCATTTTGCTTCTTTGCTCCCTTCCACACTGCAGAAAGTCGAAGGAACACAAGGTCTGCAGAGTGATCCTTCTGCATATTACCAGTGCTATCAACATAAACCACAGCAAATATTATTCACAAGTATAATATATATAGCTTTGGAGTTGCACAGATATCTGAGCTTATGGCTGTAGAATGTTATTTCCCCCATCATAATTCAGCAGCCAGCATTTCAGAAACTGAAGCAATCTGCAAGTTCAATCACAGCTGATATTGCATTAGAGAGGGTTTGAGTGTGGAATGGAGATGTCAAAGAGACTTTGTATCCTGGATATTAAAGAGAGGATTGTTTGTGACCAATGTCAATGACGTTCTAAGGCCAAACACAGTGAGGTCGATCCTCAGTGGACAGTCACCTCAAATGAAATAGCCTCAATTTATTGGTAAGATTTGTTCTCTGTTTTCTTAAGCATATTACAAATTTACCTCAGACTTTGCCATGAACAAATAATTTGTTGCCACTTCTTTCAATTACAGCTGTCACCCCCTATCTTCAGATATATATCAGGAAGATTTAAAGGTATGATTAGATATAAAAAGTTAGAGAGAAAAGATGCACAATAGGAAAAGACACAAGGACAAGATCTTCACTTTTTTTTTATTTTCTTTTTGCACCTCAAACATAATTGCCTTACAATCTAAACCCTAGGTCTTTGATGCAACTTTTACATACTTGGTGTGCTTTATATACTTAAAATTGTGGAGTTAAGCGGCTTGCCTTTTTCACTCAACATTGCCTTATTAAATTTGATCTGATGTCACATGCTAGAACAGAGGCAGATCACTAGTGTTTCTTGAAATGCTACCATCAACTTCAAGCAGCTGGAATCAGCTGGAACTGGCGTGGAGCAGCCCAAGATCTCCTCACAGGGGCGCCCACAGCTGACGCCTGGGTACCGAGACCCAATTCAATGTGAACAACAAAATTACAAATACTGTAACCAATCATTCCATTTACAATTTAATTCCAATCCATTTCCGATCATAGTGTGACTACTGTCTCTGTGCATCTCTTCAAGAAGCAACTGCACCATGTACCTCTGACAGATTACATGCAACAACTGTCAAAAGTGCCACAAAGATGGTCATGTTGTGTTTGATAGTGAACACAGATACTTTTCCTTCCCTGGACTTACTCTGTTGAAGAAACTAACAACGAACATAAACAGTAGGATACTTGATTGTCACGCGTGCATAAGGGACTTGGTTTTCTGCATACCAAATAAATAACAGACCGATTTTTTTTAATTGTATAATGGAACAGGCCTCTGAAATAAAAGAAAAAGTCCTGAGAAGAAATATGAAAGCGTCTAATGTATTCTTCACCACGATCATTCCTAGTACCTCAAAAATTATAAATGGGTACCTCAATACTTGTCTATAAATTGTACAACTTTTTACGCGATTATAAAAATGTATCTGAACTGAAGACTTACAAGGGCTACAGGCACTGGAAAATTTGAAACTGTTTTTCCATGCCTCTCTTCATGTTTATCCATTTAAATACCTTCTAAAGCCTCCTGTCCAAACGGCGAGGAACATGCTAAAGGAATGGGGCCTTGACTCCTACTCTATTCATGCCCCGGGTTTATTCCTGCTCTGCTTTTCTGCATTGCGGATTTAAATGCTGCTTGCACTTCAGCTGCACACTCCAAATGGTCCTTTAGCTGCATGCCTACAATCCCCCTCTCCCCTCCACTTTCAGCATTTAGAAGCTGAACTCCATCTGCCAGTCACTCGGCGTGAAGTTTGTCAGTGACTGCCCTGCCTGCTGTCTCCCAACCTCATTCTTCATTGCAGAAAGGAAGAGGGAGCCCATGCAGGGGACTCCGCAAATGCCCCCCAGTACTAGCATTTCACCTGCAGCAAAGCATGAAGCAGCCTGTTAGCAAGAGCACAGCATACCTTCAACAGCTCTAGATGCCATGCTTGGTGGTGAAGTTAATGCAGAGATCAAAGAAAAGCCACCAAATTCGCAGTCAAAAGAAGTAAACTAAATCTGATATTTTCTCAGGAAAATATGGTAGGAATGAGAACTGATTTCCTACTAGAAGGCTAATATATTTAATAGGGTCGCTGACAGATTCAATCAAATTTCCCAGGCTGTGATCAGCTCCGTTAAGTGAAACATGTGAAGTGTTTGTGCACCTGGCTACACCTGTTTGCTTCAAAATGGTGACAAGGGAGGGAAAAAAAAAAGGAAAAAAAAAAAAAAAAAAGACTATAAATGTAGTGGCAAGATCTGAGTGTTTCACAAGAACTTCCTAGCAGCTATATCTACACGATCAAATACTTTTCTAGATCTATTACACTGGATAAAAGATGTAAATGCTCATGGATGGCAATTTAAAGAAAAACATGTAAAAATGTAGCTGTTACTTTTCCTGTAAGGAACAGGGCTCCTCTGTGGTCAACATTTCCTAGCTCTAAAAGACAAGAGAAGTCACTTCTGCCATCCCAAATCCTTTTTTTTGGAAGCTGTCTTCAGGCAGGTGGCATTCTTCTGGTGAAGGATCTATTGAAAATTCACAAACTCTATAGGGGTAATGAAGTGAATCCATTGATTCATTTCCTCTCTTCTATGGTTCTTAATTATTTTTAACATTAATTAATCAAACTGCTTTCTTCTGCAGCTTATGAGACCTGGTATCTCCCCATCCTGAGAGATGATGCTTCTGAATGTATCAGGAAACAGGAGTTCCAGCCTGTCGATTACACTGATCAGTAAGATATGCCATACTTTGTGAATATACTTCTCAAATATACCTCTCTACTTGAAGACTTACTGTGTTATCGCTAGGTTCTTCATAGCGCTCTTTGACTAGATCCAGAGAACCTCATTTTTCTCATCAGGGGCCTGTGGCAGTCCTTGTGCAGGGCTAGGGCATTTTGCAGTTTCCTGTGCCGTCCTAGACATTGTTAACACGCCCAGCTGTTCTCATGTGGTTTCCAGGGCTGGCAAAAACACTGTCTGCTTTTGACACAACTATCTTTGTCTTAACAAGACAGGTAACTTGACAATTTCCTGCTTCCCCAACCTCTCCAATGTGCCAGCATGACCAGCATATTGTTCTGGATTTGGAAATGCCTGTGGATCCGTGAGAGCTCACCAGCTCAGTGGCTCGAGGATGTAAACAAAGCCCTGCTCACCCAAAACCTGGGGCCCCTGCCAAGCGTAAGATAAGAGGCATAAGGGTTCAAAGCAGGGCTGAGATTCTAGAAGAAGCTTATTCACTGGATCAGTGCCCTCTGCAGAAGCGTAAGATAAAAGTCAAAGCCCCAGTAATGCAGCAGTCTGTCTGGAGGAACTATAAAATTAAACCTAATCTTGCAAACTTCTCAATCCAACTGCTAGATCTAAATGTTAACCCTGTATTTCTGCAGGTAAGCTGTACGTACAGCTACTTGATTGCTACTTGATTTTCCCAAACTCCAGCATGCACAAGTCTGTCCCCAGGAGCCTTCCAGTCCTTTGGGCAAAGTTTTGTGACAGAGTAGGACAGCAAACAAGAAAGGCACAACAAACAGGAGAAAAGACCGCTTATCTGCTCATTCTCATTTGCACTTCAGTCTTGCAACTTTACAATCAGTCTTTGTCCCTTAGCATTTGTGGACATTTTGTATGACAATTAAAATGCACTTTTGCTTGTAAGCAGTCACCAGCGAGGTTTGGCTGCATCTTTAACATTTCCCTCCACATATTTGCAAATTTAATAGAGCCTTCCATTTGTTTATGCCCATGCTGTTATCTACTCAGTTATAATGTAACTGGAAGGCATAATTATGCCAAGAAATTTTATTAAAGTAAAATAGAAAACAAACAATCAAAAAGGGAAAAGAAACAATTAATTGTCACCTCGTATCTCCTAGCCAGCAACATAGAATTACCGTGGCATTTTGTCTGACAGAGAAATCAGGTCTATTTCAATGGAATCTGAAACATTAATCACATTCACTATAATCCCATATACCGAGCAAGTCCTTTCAACTCAAAGATTAAGATCTGTCAAGTACAAAAGGAATTTCATAATCCTGTGAGATCTGCACAATATGTCCCATTGGGAATTACGTTCCACAAGCCAGCTCTGCAATTTACAGCTCATTAGGTATTAAAATTCTCATGCATGGTGTAGAGTAGGATGCATATACCCCTGCTGTGTCTCTTGACACTGGCCACGCTTCAGTTACTATATGCTTGCTTGTTTGTGTGCCAGCAGAGAAGTTCAAAAGGATGAAGTCACATAAAATTCACAGTGTGGGATGCAATGTGCCATAGTCACTCTGATGACACTTGCAGCATTTGCATCCAAGCACTTTTGGAAGTGATGCTGAAACCTGTTCAGCTTTCCAGATACACATGCTATTATAATACTGCTCTGATGTAACTGGAATTTCTGTCTGTACTGAGTTTTGTAAACTAGGGCAGGACAGGATAGCATCGTCCAAGTAACTCAAAGTCATCACAACAACAGAATATGGTATGAGGTCAGCCCAGACTGAATATGCCTGAACCCTACACTTGTATTACTGGACCCCAGGAGAATCGATGCCACTCTGTTTCACAAATACTACTTGGAACAGAAAAGACTTTCAGTCCTCAGGTTAGGATCTGCAGATACTTCAAAACATCTGCGAACCAACCACCATTTATACACAACAAGCAGAAGGAAGCCAGTAACTCCTCCATTTCAGCAATTTTCTCACTCATCAGCAAGGTGAAAAATTCACAGCAGTCAAACAGTTTTAATCAAATTAATAAGTAAGTGGAGAAAGGGCAATATGAATTGCTGTATATGAATATTAGTGAAGCATTTAATAGAGTTTCTAAATTCAAATTATTCCTATTGGAAAAAAACTAATCTGCAGAAAGAACAGGTCAGAACAGATAGAAGAAATCCGAGGTCAGATCAGAAGATCAGAGTTTCTTTGAATTTGAAAGCTGAACTGCATGAAAGAAGTCCAGATGCTGCCACACTGATCAGCAGTAGGTCTAGCTTCATATAGTCTCTAATAATCTGAAACAGTGGAATCAACAACACAACGTTTAAAGAACAGACAGTTCTCTGGGAGCTGCTATCAAAACAAGATGATAAAGCTGTAATGAACCAGGTAAATGGGAAGGAAATCAAACCAGAACACACAGAATGGTAGCTACTAATTCTAGCAAAGAACAGTTCAAAATATAGAGATGGATTGGGAAGAAGATGTCTAGAAATCCATCATACCCAAAAGCAGAGAAGACAGAGTTCAGAAATACATCTATATGCAGCAGCATCAAAAACGGTAGAAGGAAAAAAAAAATGTAACTGATCAGCAGAGCATTTTACTATCAAGTTGTTGATGAAAGAGATAAACACGCATGGCATCAAATCCATCAACACATATATCCATAACTAAACCTAACCTACAGGCCTAGGCAGTCCTACAGATTCAATGGACATAATGCTTTGCCACAAACCAAAACTAGCTTTCTTTGACAACATGTTCTCGGGGGAAAAAAAATACCCAAGCACAGAAAACGTACCCATTAAGAAAGGAACAGAGCTCATTGTTCTGCCTTTCAATGGGGAGATTGTGGTAGGACACAGGGAAAGCTGTACATAAACAGAGAGTGGCATCGCCTATACAATATCCAAAATAAACCTTTACTGAATGACAAGCAGTCAGAGACAGAAGACACTGGAAGGTAAACATGTGCTTAAGTAGAATACATAAAAGAGCTTGCTCAGTATCTGTTAATCCATGCAGAAATATCACATGTTCAAGGACAGGGAGACCTAGAATATTTTGCAGAGTAAGGATCATCAAGCAAGTAAAGCAGAATTAAATGTTTGAATCAGAAATGTTTGTCATTCTAATGAAGCTGTCCATCCACTTAATCATCTGTGCAAGTGAAAACACAGAGAAAACTAACATTGGATATATATATATATATTTTTCCAATAAAATGTTTGCAAATGGAAATCAGATTTTAGGAATATGTTCTAGAGGAAGTACTACAACTCAAGACACTTAGTTTGCTTTAGGGAGGAAATATTTCCTATAAGCTTTCAGGCAAGCCATCCCAAATAGCAAATCCCATATTTTCATACTGAAGAGCATTTTCAGCCAGAATCAAAACTTTGGAAGCATTCCAAAGACACTGCTATCTCCAAAGGAAGATAGAGTTTCACATGAGAAGAAGCTAAAGTTTCCAAATCTCACTTGTGTCTGCTGGTATGAACCATCCATTTTACAAGATCTTAAAGTGATCTTGCAGTATTAAGCACGCTATTTTTATTTTATTAGAAGTCACAGGATGTTTTTAGCCCTTTTCAAATACCCACAGAAGAGGAGTTCTATGTCACAGTGGCTACTCCCTAGGAAATACTTGTACTTTTCGCTAATAGTTAGAAAACAGTAACACAGATATAAGCAGGAGAGTTTTTGACCACTCTTTCAAGCTTTTAATCACATTTTGTCTTTCTCAAAATTTAAATGTTGGGAACACATTTACTTTAATGGATATTGATTCTCTAAATCTCCATAGCAGTTTTAAAAACCTCTGCTGTAAAAAAGTATGGCCTCAGTTCAGAGACACTGTCAAGCAGAGGTGATGTGTTAAGAAGCATGGTTATTGCAACCTGTTCTGCTGTAAAACAATGTTTTATTAACAGCAAATAGTGTATAGATATGATAGCCAACACATACACAAGTGTTCAACATCCTGAATCAAGCATGTTTGTGTTACAATTCTTTTATCATACACATTTAACCAAATCCCTATAGATATAGTATCAAACCGTTTCTTACTGGTTCTCATCTCTTCTGAGTGTGCCATGGACTTTTTTGTTACTTTCCTAACCGGTACACTCACCCCCAGGTTCCAGTAGCTGGTGGAATCCCACCCTCATGCTCTTCACTTTGAATGCTACATTAGGGTATTACCCATTCTGCTCCTTCTTCCACACAATATACAAAGCGCCTCCTAAAGATCTCTGTTGGTCCTTTGACAGACCAACTATCTATGGCTCTCCTGCTTATAAGAAGTTATGTATCTAACTTCTTCTAAATCAAACCCTCAACACCTTTTATTACTGTATTTACAAAGCTGTGATGTTTTAAGCTTTGCTTTACTTCACACTCCGTTTAGCTACACTATTTTATCCTCAGTCACAGATAGCTCTTTCTTTAAACTAAAACAATTTCTGAAACATTAGCACACATATATACGTACATAACTTGAAGGTTTCATAATTTTTAAGGAGTGGGGGAAAATCCCACCCTGGTGTAGATAAGCAAGCATGCCCTCCTAAATCTCAAGACTGAAATGTTGATCAATATCATTTCTAAGTTGAACTGTTAAGAAATCCTACACCTAAATCTATCCAGCAAACCACACGGGCCCTGCAGCTTGGCAAGCGTTTACTTTTCTGCTTTTTTCTTTTATGTTCCCTGTCCAAATTTGGTTTTGCTTTGAAGCACTGGCCTGATTTGCGCAGTCTTCACATTAGTAAGCCTCAGCTACTGTCTTACACTTTCTTCCAAGAGGGGGTCCTTGGCTATAGCAACCATCTACATCTAGCTGATTTCAGCTGACACTGCAAGACTCCGCAGCAGCAATACAGCAATGCAAAAGATGTTTCTGCAGTGTCAGGGAACTCTGTCCTCACGACCCACTCTCTCACCCTCACTGCTATTTACGTACAAACATAGCTGCTACTTTGGACCGTGCCTGAGGTCTCTGCATGATCCAGGAGAAGAAGGTGCTAAGGGCCCTAGCACCTGGGCTGGTCTCATTTGTTACCGCAGGACAGATTAAGCCAAGGCAGAACACAGTGAGCTATGTCTCAGACTCCCAGCAGATATCTTAAGCTTGGCCATTTCTGAACACACTGAGCCCCAAACTGCAATCATCTACAACAATCACCATGGACAGAAAGTCCGTGGGGACTTACAGGGTTTTACAGAGACAAGCTGTTCTCTAGCTGCTCTCAACTTTTCAGCACGGACGTAGTAAGAACACATTTCTGACAGGATATCCTTTACAAGCCATGGGAAGGTAAATAGTTTAGATCCAATTAAATCTGCAAAAACACTACACAAACACCTTCATTCTAGTTCTAGCAGTGGAACGAGCACAGTACAACACAGCAGATTTCTCTGACAGGCAGACAACTAGATAAGCGGAAAGATTTTAAATCAGAAAGATAAAAATACCATTAATCCCAGCAATACTACAGTTACTTCTAACAATCTTGAATGAAGGCCACTACTGGAACACATCCCTGCCTTCCCAAACCCCTGGAAAATATGCTCTGCAGAATGCCTCACAGTGATCGTGGGAGATGTAATAATGTTAAATGGTGGCTTACTTCCAACTGCTAAGTTGCAATAAAAGACATCCAAAAATACAGACCTTTTTTCTCCTAAGCGATACTTCCCTACATAAGCTATTGATGCACTTGCCAAGAAGGCTGTTCTGCAGTATAAGGAGAAAAGAGAAGAGCGTGAGCGTCCTACTGGTGTGAAAAAATACTGGGAAAAGCCTTCCTAACAGTTATATGTTTAGTTCCAGAAACTCCTCCAGTTGAAGAAGAGATTTAATATTAAAAAGAAGTGGAAAAGAATAAAGGCTTGGTTGTGCAAAGCCAGTTCAAATAAACTAAAAAAAAAAAAGGACTTCAGCTCCTTAAAAGGGACTTTCTTGTCTGTTCCTTAAACTTGGTCTTTATTTGCAAGCACTGCATTATACAATCCCTTTCATAAATAAATTGAGCTCTATCTTTTTT
>VXAV01010931.1:23395-118824 GCA_013399715.1 Alectura lathami | reverse complement strand
AAGTTAGGAAGATAAAGCTCTTTACCTGTAAAGTGGATGCAAAAAGGGGGTCATAGAATATCATAGTTGAGGATTTTACACTCCCAAAGACTTTTTCAGTATTTTTTTTTTTTCATACTTGAGATGCAATCTTCCAAACAATTGCAAGATATGAAATGAATTTTAAAACTTCACTAGTAACTCAGAATAAAAGCAACTAAAAAGAAAATACAATGCATTACAAAAGCGTATTTCACAAAATTCATTTTGGTAAGTATAATTTCCATGAACTTATTTTTGGTGACACATCATTCACACCAACATTCACTGCATACATATATGTGTTTATTAAAAAAAAAAAAAAAAAAGAAAAAAAAAGGCTTTCTAGCAAGCTAACTAACAGCACATGCTGCTGATAACATGGGACAGGCAATGACTTTGTGTGGCTTATACGTTTTAAATAGTAATAATTTTTGGCTAGGATCTATCACTCTGTTGCCATTGAAGAATGAGAAACAATGCTCAAATGGGAATGCTGGAAAGCACCATAAATCCCAAAGTTAATGGGCTTTTTGATTCTTAATATCCAGTGCTACAGTGAGAAGGCTGAAGGGTTTCAACCACTTTGGAATACTTTCTAGAAACGTTTCAGTGCCAGAAAGCTCCACCATTTGATGGAACGGTTTATACATCAGAATTTATGCTTTAAATATTATGAAGGGTGTCTTAAAAGTGTAGCCGCAGTTGCACAGTACTTGTTTTTGAGATTAAAATCTGTTGCCTAGGGAATGACCCCCTTCTGCCATTGAAAGACTTCAATGTGCAATTATTCCTAAGCAGTTACCAAAATGTTTAAAATGTATTGAAGTTTAAGGGAGGAAAACCACATTTGTGCTAAAGTGAATACTGCCTGGTGTTAAGGCAGAAAAACACACACAGTAAATGCTGCATAAAATTAAATGCACCTTTATCTAATGTTAATTGCTTAATTTATTTTATTACCTAAGGAAAAAAAAAACAGCACTAGAAAAACAGAATTAATACTGAAATTCAAAGGGAGTAATGAAACCAGCTGCTCTAGAATCTTTCTAAATACATGCCTAAATAAACATGACATGCAAGATTTATAAATAGGTGCAGCTTGGAAAATCTGGAGAAAGAAATACTTCCTAATGTGAAAGGAAAGGTCTTTTCTTCTGCAGATCTAAAGGTCTGTCCCTTTAATACAAAACAGGCAAAGATACAATTTAAACAAATGCATATTTAAGAGAAAAAAAAAAAAAAAAAACCACATCTTTACGCCGTTACTTATCTCAAAGATGCCTTTAGTAAGTACAGATCCATCGGCCAAGAAAATCTCCAAAGCACCTAGAGACTCTATTTTAAAAGCTTGTATTATAGTCAAGACAATCTCTCTCAATAAAAAACACTCTAAGAATAATAGCTAATAATAACCTAGTCCTTTTCTTGCTCCCACCAGCTAGGATGTTGGAAAGCATTTATCTTATTGCTACAGCATGATTCCAGCTTTTTCATGACTCCTTTCACTAGCCAGTATTGTTTTTGTATTCTTCATTGGGGATATAGCTCTTAGTTGCATGTGCTTACAGTTTAGAAACAAGGGTCACTGCTCCCAAGAGCCTGGACACTGCAAGCATAGACATCGGAAATTCAGCATCGGTGTGCCATTTCCTATCCATAATGTAGCAAGATCCTGAAAAAACTTACTTCTATACAAGCTCTCCTAAAAGTATATTGAATAAGGAGATTCCCAATCAACAACTTGGCAGCTGATTTATTAATGCTCATCCTTTAATCAGCATGGTACCTGGAAAAGGAATACATTTTTGTAGGTATGGCACCTTTTAAATGAAAATGTTTCGTAGCCTGAAAATGCCAAATTACAAGACACTACTTAACCAGCCTAACAGCCACGCAGCATGTTTTTGCTGACAGCAAGAGACTGCTCAGCAGTACCAGGAACTTCCTTCTGCCTCCACCTGATAAGGAAACATGCTATACATAGCACATTAATCTCCTTCACTATACAACAGAAAGCATTAATCACAACAGCTTGCTCCCACCACAGTAAAATACTACTCCTTACGCTTCACCTATGGAGATGTCAAGCCCGTGTATCTGCTGATGTGCAAAAGCTCAATCACGTCCCAGGGATACAATACCTAAAATATATATCAGCAGCATGCAAAAACATGAGCAGCCTTTTTTATCAAAACTGTGCAACCTGAGGCCCTATCCAGTAAGGTCACTGGCATTTGACTTTGCCAGGGACCTGAAGAGCCATGTTGTTAAAATATTACTCACAGCTCTTGCTTACCACGTTCAAAATTATTCAATGTGGCTGCAACAGGTACAGAAAAAGAGCTACAACGGTGACCAGAAAATGAAGATGTCAAGTGTTTGACAAGTGATGTGAAAGTTGAGAGAAGGGGCATTAAGTCAAAAGAGAATATTACTGCACAGTGGGTGTGCTCTGATCACGAGCACTGTTAGATGGGAAGTTAGGAGCAGAAAACCATTGGATGAGTGTAAGCCTAGTACTGCAGTCCAGCCAGGGTACTGGGAGCCATGACTGCTGCATAAAGGCGCTTAGTCCACATGTGGGAAGGCCACCCCAGGTGGCTCTTGAGTCAGTAGTCAACAGGATTCTTCAGGAGTTTGACACTGGTCATTTTGCCATGGGGAAGATGTAAGGAGATAATGTGGCTTCTGACTGGCCTTTTCTCCTTTGCCTCAAAGCACTGGAAATTGGCAATAACCTGGACAGTGAGTGGTGCCACAGGGCCTCAGAGGCTCCTGCCTGGCATGTTTGCTCCCATTTTCAGGGTTTCAGCAGTCACCTCGCTGAGGGTCAGACCAGAATGTCTTTCCCACATGAAATGTCAGAGGGCACCAGGACTCCTGCATCCCTCTGCAGGACTGCTCCTGTGTGAGATTACGACGACGTGGTCATCTAACAAGGTCTCCACAAAGGCCTGTGCCTCACTCTCTTAGAAGCCACCCTAGTACCGGTGTTCATGGTTCTGCCCAGAATTCCACTCTGATAAAGCTGGCAAAGAGGTAATGGTGGGAATTAAGCTTCAATAAAGAATTAATACAACGTTCAAGGAAATGGAGCCTAAGAGATTTTACATAACTATCCCTTCTTCCCACACTACCCATAAACTTAAGCATATACTTAAGGGGTTTATTTCACCGAGGCCAGGATGTTCTGCATGTTGCAAACATGAAATCTTACTCCCACAGCATAAATGCTTTCAGCAATACTTTAAACCCTTCAGAACTGCAAGTGTTCATTTTAAGATTGCATCTTGATGTGAGTGCTACTGAACACAGAAAAAAGAAGAGACAATATATATAATTTTGTGTATCTTTGTGAGAGATGATTAAAAATCTAGGTCTTGTGGCCCTAAATACCTGAAAAGTAAGGATATTTGCCACTAAATTTGTTTCAGGTTTTAGTAAAATGCATTTTCTATGACTGTTTAAGCAAGGACTACACAAAATTAGAGCCCAACAAATAAGCTTGGCTTATTTGATATGGATGCTGAAGATGAATTATTTTATTTCAGTGGGATGTCTGAACACAGGATCAATTGTTTAAAAACTTAAATGTAGAAATACTATAGAAGTGAACATGAAAGTGGTCAGACCTTCACCATTTACATGCATGTTAGTATCTAAGAATCTGATGTTCTAATAATTAGTTAACCTGACACAAGATAATGCACAGAGCTGGTCAGAATGACAGCTTATGGAAACAAAACAATATACCTGTGTGCAGGCATGGGTGCACAAACACACACATACTGAGTAAGTGTGAAGGTCCAAAATCTAGAACAATCTGAAGAAAAAAGATTTAACTGGCATGAAGGCTGGCAATTTATATCACCTAATGCTTGCAAACAAGCCTTTAAAGTCTCTACCACAACAAAGTACTTTAAATCACTCATTACTCACAAGAAATGGTTTAAATCACAGCTTTCAATTTTCTTTATGGCATTTTTTTCTGTTCTGGACCCATGTCTGTGATTTACTTTAAAGGAGTTACTTTTCATTGCTAGGAAAGAACAAATACATATACTATGTTGTCAGATATTTTGGCCTGCTTCTTGAACTGAAACTCTGCAAAACTTGCTATTCTCTGCTCCAAAAGTCCTATTAATTAATTGCATTGTTCTGGTAGAACAGTGATGAAGTCATCCTTAGGCCACCTGTAACTCAGTTTTCCATGCTGCACTTTATCATGTAATTCTCTTCACAGCAGAGGTGCTCCAGCCTCAGAGCATCCTCATGGACTCCTCTGGACCTGCCCCAGCAGATCCTCGTCTCTCTTGTGCTGGGGGCCCCAGACTTGGACCCCGCACTGCAGCTGGGGCCTCATGAGGGCAGAGCAGAGGGGGACAATCCCCTCCCTCCCCTGCTGGCCACCCCTCTTCTGATGCAGCCCAGGATGCAGTTGGCCTTTGGGCTGCAAGCGCACACTGCTGGCTCCTGTCAAGCCTCTTGTCCTCCACAACCCCCAAGTCCTTCTCTGCAGGGCTGCTCTCAAGGAGTCTGTACATGTCTGGGATTGCTCCGACCCAGGAGCAGCACCTTGCACTTGACCTTGTTGAACCTCAGGAGGTTTATGTGGGTCCCCTTTTCCAGTCTGTCCAGGTCCCTCTGGATGGCATCCTTTCCTTCTGGTGCATCAACTGCATCACTCAGCTTGGTGTCATCAGCAAACTTGCTGAGGGTGCACTCGATCCCACAGTCTAAGTCATCGATAAAGATGTTGAAGAGCACCGGTTCCAAGACAGACCCCTGGGGGACACCGCTCGTGACCGGCCTCCACCTGGACGTAGAGCCATTGACCACAACCCTCTGGCTGCGACCATCCAACCAATCCTTTATCCTCTGTATAGTCAACCCTTCAAATCCATATTTCCAATTTTGAGATAACAACGTGGTGTGGGACAAAAGCAAAGACCTTACAGAAGTCTAGGTAGATGACATCGTTGTTCTTCCTTTACTGATGCCGTCACTATCATAGAAGGTCGCCAGATTGGTAAGGCACGCTCTGCCCCTGGTAAACCCGTGGAGCATGTGGAAATGACCCTAAGCCCATCTCTCTTCACAGAGCTGCTGGGCCTTGCTTTATGAGAGAACTATGCTGAGTGAGGGTTTCTATTTTAGCTGCTAATCCAGGTACTCTGAAGTTTCTACCCACTTTCATTATTTTAACTGACAGTACTGGGGCCATTCCAAACACCCTGCTTCCATCCCTACTAATCCTCTGACTTTGGCCCTACCAAATAAGGAGACTCAAGCAATAGCACCTCAAGAAATATAATACAATATCTGAGCAGCAGAAATGGGAAATTGAGGCTAACATTTCATGGATGTGTAGTACTGGACCACATCTAACTGTAGTTTGAACGTCTTCCCGTCAACAGAAAATAACATCTCTGCTCAATGGTCTGAGTACAGTTTTAACGGTAGGGAATGCATCTCTGAACTGTATCACTTCAGTGTTCCATCCCTGCAATTCAGCCTTTGAACAGGCCTTTATGACAGCAGAAAGCCCCAGTAATAATCCCTTTTAAAAAACATTGTATTAAAAGCTTATAACATTATTTTCAATATGCAGCATTATATTTTGTTGACATTTTACAGGCATGTAGGATTTGTTTGCAATTATTCCCTAAGTGTAGGATTGGGCACACACCTACACTTCATTTAATATACAGTGAAAACATGCCCAAATTGGAGCCAAAGTATCAAAAATGTTGTGTGCCCATGTTGTTCCTGATTAGCCATTTCCTTTGATGTTAGCGCAGTATGCTCAAGATCTGCACTGGGCCATGATTAGCAGAACGTGCCAGTTGCCACAGCTCAGCTGACAGAGGTGGTGTATGCAGTAGGGAGGTGGCTGGCAGGTTGTGCCAGGCCTTTGAGAGCTTGCTGCACATCAGGGCATGAGTCTGAAGACAAAACAGAACAAATACAACAGAAACGAAGTCTCTGTGACCTGACTTTCCCTTCACAAACTCAGGCTTTTCTGTGAAAACCAATTCTGAAAGAGCAAAGTAAATCATGTCCAGGAAGGGAGGCACCTGCAGAAGAGCAAGTACCTGCACCAAATGTGTGCACCAACGTAAATTAGTGTAAACTGGAAGAGTCCCACAGATCCTGCTTGGAGGGTGCTGACAAATGCCATTGCAACGCACTTCTTCAGGAGGTTTGTTTCATGCTCCCTCCTCACTGCTAGTCAGATGATTTCACTGTGACTTAGGTGTTCTGTTAGTGCACTTCCTTCTTATAAATCTTTTATTTGGCTTATATGAAGTGTCAATATTTGGGTAATAAGAATGATCTTTATGTTCCAGATTTCCTTGTAGCTGATGTGAAATAGGGCATGCACAGAGCAATATTCTAATATTTGCATGGATGAGAGAGGACGTCACAATGTGTTTTCATCTCCTCGTGCTAGTATTCTTACTGACATCAAAAGACACGCTTGCATAAGCATGACAAAGAAACAAGATCTAGCCCTCCAACAAAACCTATGGAAACACCAGACTTGCATGGACTAGAGAAATAAGAAGCCTTATTAGAAAAATTGCATGTGTTTTGCTTTGAGACAATGTCGATGGCTGTATCAGGAGCCTCAGCTTGCCTTCAGGGAGCCATCCAGAATCTGGAGAGGGGACAGCTGAAATCTGCACTGCAGCCTGAGAGGTGCTGTTCGGACCCTCTTCCAAGTCATATTTTGGGAGGTGAAATATTCCACAGCGTAGAGAAGACTCACACACATTTACAGAACTGCCCCACCTCCTGCTCCCTATATTAACCACATAAATACCACATGCTGTGTGCACTTGTATGTGTTTCCATGCTAGCATAAGGGGCAGCCTGCCAGCTACACGGGGGATAGAGAGGGCTGGGAAAACACAAGACATGGAACAGCCTCTCCCGGCTGCCCAAATCCATACTGCAGAGAAGCAGGGACTGGGCAGTACATAGATCCTAGTCTGAGAGTGAAAGAATAAAACAGACAGGATCAGACGCAACCCTTGGACTACAAAGAAGCTAGATATTTTGACTAACTCTTTAATTGTAACAATGGTCTCTACTACAGCCTTAACAGCCTCCAAATAATTACTCTGGGCCAGAAGCTGCAGCCAATACTTTATCAAAACTTGCTTCTAACAGCAGAAGCACAATTTCTATTTACAAAAGGCTACTGACAGGATCCTGCCTTGACAGTTTCATTTAACTGAGGATTCAAAGGCTTTGTCTCTGATGCCATTTCGACCTTGAATCTTCAAAGGACAGAGGATGTTGACTTCAGGGGACCCAGGAACTCAGCAAACGCTTAGCAGATCATAAGGATGGGTCTGAAATCTCTGGACCAAAACTTCTTTTTTGTACCAGATCTGCTTTTCAGGATATTCCTACACCCATAAAATTTCTGAGGTATAAATACATTAGAAGCTGGGGAAATCATTAGGATATGTGGATTGGAATAAAATACGAAGCAGACACAAACTCAATGCTATTTTAACACTTGTGGTGATAAGGAAAATCTGCAGAGATTTGAGCACAAATTCTTTCACTCCTTTTGGCAAAATGCCCAGCTGTACCCTTGACAACATAAGAGATTTTCAAAAGGGAATTTTCTGTGATTATGGCACAAAATACGCTCAGCCACTCTAACATCTTAGTTTGTGTGCCACTTTGTACGAAAGCAGAGGGCTAGACTTCTTATGTATTCAATGACAGAATTATCATCATCTTAGTTTTGATGCCACCAATTGTTTTGTTAAAATTTACATTTCAGTTGTTGCGACAGTAAGGCTTCTGCTGAAGTTTGCATACCAAACCAACCACTCTAAACTATCAATTACGCATACTGAAAAATAAATACTGAAACTGGCCCATCCTCCCAAAACTGATTCCAACCAAATACATTTAAAACTAACCACATGATGTCTCACAGGCTTGTATGATCCAAAAGCAGACAGTTGGGAATGCAATTTGATTCTGAACCAAATTTTGCTTTAGCATGTACTTCAGGATAATTGATCCATTGTTTCAAATGAGAAACAGTGCACAGTGAGAACAGAAAAACCACTGACCTTTCTTTGCTAGGTTACTGTTGGGTTCATATTTCTCAATTAGTTGTTGAACTTGTTCCTGTTTTAATGGTGGATAAAGGATTTCATTTAATCGTGGATCACGTTGCTTCAGATTTATAAATTCCATCATCTGATCAACAGTAAGGTATGGTTTGCTCTTGGCACCACTAGAGAAAAATTAAAGCAAAAGCAAAGCAATTAAAATATGTTTCCTTGAAATCTTGTTCAATGTCCTGCAATTTCCCAGGGAAACTGAAACAAAATTCAAACTATTGTACAAAAAAATGTTGTCCCACTGGGTCTCCAGACTAATTTACTCTGCCAGCACGTACTGACAAACATTCTTCATCAAACATCTAGGAGTAAGATTTTTAAAAGTGTTCAGCATTATTGACATCAATGGCAAGAGTTAGAGCAATGTTAAAAGCTTTTCATTCCTCTGAATTCCTGGAACAAAGCAATGTGAGAAAGTAAAAGAGAAGATCATCTGGAATTCTGTCCTGAGCTTGCCGCAAACACTCCGCTGCCATTCCTGGCCTAACTATTTGGTTTTAGTACTGAATAACAGCAGCCCTGACTTCATTATTCCAGTATTTGCTTGTTTTATAAACCTGCAAAAAGAAAACTGCTAAGTACTCTGCAAAGCAAGTGAAAAGATGCCTATTTAGAGTCAGTAAAAAGCGTAGAGTTTTGGTACAATTTGTACCCAGATGGAAATCTATGAAGGCTTGTAGCCAGGTGCTTAGGCTTTTCTACAGCATTCAGGACTGGCCTGGTTCTGTTCTGCAGGAAAGCAGAAAAGGGGAAGTGTACCCCTAGGTTCAATGGGAGCAAACTAGGTCATGGCTGAGCTCCTTGGAAACCTCAGCTTTAGAGAAAATAAGCACAGAGAGGAGTAAGCGAGCTCACTCATGTTGCAAAGATATAGTCACTAATTGCTCCGGTGGTCTTGGGATGTATTTTAGAAATTACTTTGCTTTCATACTGCTTCACGTTCTGACTCCATTGATCAGGTTCTGCTGGAACTGGGAAGCACAATGACTTGCTCTAAGGGCCAGAAACATCATGGAACAATGCAACACAACCTTTATAGCTTGCAACCGAATGCACAAACTCAGTTGTAGATGGCTGATGATTTAATTTCATGGTGGCAGTTCTTCATGCACAACTCCTAAAAGTTATTACCTTTTCTGCAACCCTTATTTAAACTTTTCGGGGTGGTTATACATATTCTCATGCATATTACATGCTTTTATTGCTTATTACTCTTCTTCCTTTGCTGTCATGGAAGCCTGAACTACCCTCATCCATACTGCAAAATGAGACCTGGCAGCTATGCTCATCGAGGACCGGAGATCAACAGAGGGGAAAAAAACAAATAAGTGAGAGTCTTTTCTTACAACTCAGAAAAGATGTGGTCGATTTCAGGCCGAGGGCAGAGGTTGTTTAAGAACACTCTGTACACGTCGGGCGTGAAGTCATCTTGAGGGATTGAATCATTCTGTGAAACAAACAAATAAAAAAGTGAAAGAATGAAACAGCGCTTTTATATGCTTTTTGTAAACAGACCACTTGCTACTGCCCTTCTTTTGATATCCTTCCTGCAATTTACAGGAGCCCGGTTTTTGCAGAATAGGACATTCCCCTGAATAACAGAGCAGCTTAAAGAGCACATATTTAAAAAAGAATTAAAAAAAAAAAATTCTCATCTTCATTCCAGAAGGCAAAGTTATCTCTTTCCTGGAGCACCTGTGAAGCAGTAAAAAAGGACATCTCCCCATGTAACCATGTTATCTACAGCATAAATAAGTACACAGTCCCGATGAAGCTGGTGAGCTGGCCAGCATACTTTGGTGAGAAATGTGGCAGTATGTTGTCCTTGTCTTCCCAAAGCTTTCACAGAACCAGGGAACAAACTGAAACACTGAGTCATAATTAGCACTTGTTCTCTGATAGTAGCAGAAATGGTTCCTTTTCCTTTCTGAAGATACACATTTAAGACACCACTGAAATGGGCAAGACTCATGCACTGCGGCTTTTCCATGCATACTTGTCCTAACCACTGAAGGCAGCTGATTAAGCAATCAGATTGCTTTTACAGAAATTGATAAAAATGCTTTTCTTTAGAATAGATAACAGCATTTTTTTCACCTTTTCTAAGTTCTGAACAATTTACGTTCTGTCTTGCTTCCAGTTAACATTTTCATCATCCCCATTATACCTGATGACTTTTCTCTGAAAAAACAGAATGACTGCTTTTGAAGGACGGAATTTTTGGAATGGATAAGGGAAACAGTCCTTTGCATGAATGTCAGGAGTTCTCCTACCACTTGCACACACTGTCTTAAATCTCCATACTTTCTGCAGAAGACAGCATGGACTGCTTTGTTGGAGGGGCTGGGAAAAAATGGGGACCCCAAGGAAGATGCAAGCTGAGCAGTTTTCTCAGTGCAGAACTGTAATTATGTGCCCACTGGCTTCTGCCTTTGCATCATTGCGCTGAGAAAGGGAAACAGCATAGAAAACACAAAAACTGTGGAATGCACATATAGAAATTTGATTTTGAATTTTCTCCACATAAGCTAACTATATCAAAAGCTAAGAAATGTCATCTCCAGAAGCACGTGAGCCTCTCCATGGCTGCAAAATACTGCCTGAATCTGATGAACTGGAGGAGGAAAATTGTAATTTGAACACAAAGCTGTTTGCTTTGAAATGCTGTTGAGCCGACTTGTGTTGGGAGCAAGCTGCTGATCGAGGCAATCATTGCTTTTATTTATTCTGCCTGTTTAACGCAGTTGCCAAGGGAACCGGAAGTGTCAATTCAAGCCTGTGGTAGAAGGAAGGAAATTTTGGAATATTTTTCCTGATTTAAGTTGAAAAGTAAAAAAAAAACCAGCTACAGGTATCACTTTATCTCCCCTTTCATCTCTAAATCCGCAGAGGCCCAGGCGGGTTTTGTACCACAACCATCTTTCAGCATTTGTCCACACGAGCAGACTGGGCAGCTCCCTGCTCCCCCGCACCAGCCATCTCCTGCCTTCCCATACAGCTCATGGCAAGAGGGGGCAGCAGCCCTCAGACCACTGCTCCCTCCTTACTTTAGCAGTCTATGCAAGTGGCCTCTGCGCCTGCTGAAACCTAGCAAAACCTGTAGGATCCCCTTCCCTGACTCAGAAGAGCTCAGCACGAACACCTGCCCAGCTGCTGTCCCGGATCTCAGCGTGATGCGTGTGCCATCACAGGCAGCGTGAGGATGGGCAGTGCAAAGAATCCCTGCTAATCCCCACTTTTGGGATGGACTTGTTTATGTGGGCACAACCGTAACCAGCGGATCTGCCAGCACAGGATTCTGAATGAGGAGCAGGGAGAACAGGAGCTAGCAGCAATGTCCTCAGCACCTATACAGCACGTGCCACACTCAGCTTTAAGAGCTTCTCCAAACGTTGGCACTCCATGGTCACGAAAGGGAAAACCATCCAGTGGTTCCCAGGTTACACAGCAACACCAAAGAACTTTCCCAGCATTATGTCATGACAGCTGTGGTTTTCTCAGTTCTCTTTTTAGCTCTTAGAAACTACTATTCAGGAGCAGTGAAAACCACTTCCACTCAGCTGGGACGGTTTAGGCAATTTCTTGTTCCACTCACCTTGCATGTTCCTTGCTCACAGAATCATAGAATGGTTTGGGCTGGAAGGGACCTTAAAGATCATCTAGTTCCAATTGCCCTGCCGTGGGCAGGGACACCTCCCACCGGAGCAGGTTGCTCAGAGCCCCATTCAGCCTGGCCTTGAACACTGCCAAGAAGGGGGCATCCACAGCCTCTCTGGACAGCCTGTGCTCACCACCAACCTGCTCAGGACCTACCTGCTAAGGGGCAGCTGCAGGGTGAGCTGCTTCACATTTCCCTCAGCTGAAACAACCCTGTACGCTTTGCCATGGGATCAGCTTGCTGAGCCAGGCAACCACCCTGTGGCATGAACACGAAATCCCCTGCAGTGGTGGATGAAGAAGCGTACAGCCTGAAGCTGGAGGATGGCAACAGCTCCTTTCGGTGACAGCTGCTCATGACACTGTGAAGCTGCTCTGCCTGTGAAGCTGCACCCACTGCACTCTGATCAGTTTGAGCTGTTGTGCTGTTGGATGAGCAGGACCAATGACACTTGCGTTTTCCTAAAGGCTGGGATTTGTAAAGATTGCATGTTTTCTTTTTCAAGCTGGCACCCCAATACCCACTGCACCTATAACCACCATTCAGCACGGTACTGCTCCTCAGCCCGTGATTCTCCTCAGGGCATTTTTGACATTAATTCTGTAATTACCACAGAATTAGTCTCCCTCTGACTTACACTATTTTTTTCCCTTTCAGAGGATTTAAAGGTACTCATCACCGCAAAAAGTGTGGCTCTTTTCTGACAGCTGGAGATCCAGGCTTCTACTTGTCATTCAGGTCATTTCATTTAAGAAAATATACCTCGGTTTCCCAACACGTATCTACAAATGCCTATCTGCAAAGAGGAAAGCCAACACAAGTCTTCAGGCATAAATATGGACTCTTTTAACGATTATTTCCTACCAGTAACATAATTAGTGGGCTACAAAACACAGAGATTCAGACGGGAGAGGAAAGCCTTGCTGTAAGCATTCACCACCTCAGGCACAACTTCACACAACCGTATTTGGGTTCCAAAATCCTGCCTGCCAAAAGGGATTAAAAAACACTGCCCCGTTTCTCCTCCTGGTCTGAGCCATCCACATCTCACTGGAACCACCCACGCACCTTATGCGCTAATCTCTTTTTGGAGACCAAATCACAAACTTTCTGTAACACATTACAGCATCTCTCATTTCAGGCTTTGCGGAATATTGGTATTCAATTTCATTTTGTGATTAAGACTCTCTACTAATTTCAAGCACTGTTGATTTATGATTTGTCTGGTAACACGCTTGCTTTTTATAACATCTGTATCCATTCTATTTTACATTCGGCAGCACAACAGCTAATTCAGATTACTTGCACAGATAGGACTCAACAGTTGTTTGTTTTATTTTGTGCAAACAGTCAACTTCATTGGTGCTTCACTGTGAACCTCTACATTAGCTGGAGTGCAGAAACTAGTATTCACAGCCAGAAGAGGTATCTAAAACAAAGCTCTTCAAAAGCTATTTAAGGCACCTTTGAACAAAGACAAACAACAACAAAAAAAGCAAAACAATAACAACAACAACAAAAACCCATCCCCACCACCCCCTAAAGAAAAAAAAAAAAACCTAACCAAGATTTTAAAAACTGTGTGGCAGAATCAGACGCCAAACTAAAAAAACTCACTGGCATTTTTTTAAACTTTATTTTCATACTTATTTAACAAGCCTCTGTTTTGAGATCTGCTGGATAACAAATGCTTTGGAAAATCAGATCACACAGGGCTTGGTCCTGCAAGACGCCACACATACCAGGTCTGATCCAGAAATAAAAAAACCCCACAGTTTGAAAATGTGCCTGACTTGCAGTCTGTATGTCATCCCGCTGCGCCATGCCCAACGCTTGCTGAATTGGGGACAGAGTGCTCAGCACTGCGGAGAACAGCCCCCTGTTGCAGCCCCTACATATGAAAAATAAGGACTTGATTTCAGGGTCTTCTAGGGAGCCTGTCTGGTGCTACTTATCTACAGCAGGAAGAAGACGATCTTCCAAGCAATGAGAATTCTTCCTCCTCTCCCACTAAACACAATGGCCACATGTTGCCCTACAAGGTCTCCTGGAAAACCTACACTTACGGAATTTGCTGAAGGGAGGGGCTAGCAGATGCTGAAGTTGTGGCACTATCCACCAGCAGCTAGCTTAGGCTGCTCCATGCTCAGGTCGTCACGTAAGATACATGAGAGACTGTCTCAGCCCTAAAGCTATGAATCAGGAAGGTGCACGACTACCAGGTGATGGCTTGGCGTCCTTTTACCTATGGCTGTGAATTTAATTTTCTGGTTTAGGGTCATCCACATATTCTGAGAGGTATAGCAAAACATCAGGTGGAACTCATGACCAATTACTCCTACATCTTTCTAAGAAATTAGAAGGTTTTTTTTTTCAATGGTTTTTATTTTTTTTTTTGGTAGGAAAATTGATGAGAAAATCTTTAGAGGGATCTTCATGAAGTATGAATACAACAAAAAACAAACACTGAGGAAGTTTCCCATATATTAATCTTGCATGCTGCTGGAGTCCCATATTCTTGAGGCTTTATGGGAATTATACTTGTCCCATAGTGTAACAGGGAAGAAAAGCTGGAAGATGAAGCTAAGAATTTTATTTGATCAAAAAACAAGAGCTGTAGATGAAGCACCGATTTTCTCCTAATCCATTGCCTCTACAAGATTCAGAGATTCATTCTTTCCAAACACTGAGGTTCTAAAATATTTTTTTTCCAAGATGATCAACACAATTTCCTTTGTTGCAAAAAGCGTGTTTCTCTTTTGTCCCAAGCAAAGAAAGGATCTACTTTATCCTGTGAATAAATTTTCATGATGGTATCCCAGCAACAAATATCCAGCAATGTTTATGTAAAATTGATTCTACTTAAGTAAACAGCAGAGAAAGATTGCAGTTTTTTCAAGGACTCCAGTGATGTTTAGATTTTTTTTTTTTTTTTGCAGTGAGGAATAAGAAATTATTTTGTATCTTTCCTGACAACAAGTAAAGAGAAGCAATAAATCAACTGATTTATAAAGCAATGCTTCACTGATTTCTTGCATATCTTACTAAAAAATTGTTTGCTAACAATTAAATGAAAATCTGTCTTGAAAATAAATCTTTTCATGTGTCTAACCTCACAACTTTTTTAATTAGGCAAACACCTATTTTATATGCAAATATTTAAAGAACCTTCCTTCAGATGAGATTGTTGTGAACTTTTATACTACATGGAATAAAGCTCTGAAACCTTTGAAGGAAGGTCTTGGTGGCAAGTGGTTTGGCTTGTGGTTTAAGCTTTGGCTTGTGAAGATTTTGCACCACAGCTCTTCCGGAGCAGTATGAATTAACTGTTGAGAAACCATTGGGGAAGTAAAGGTTAGTGAACATCACAGCACAGAGCTTTCTACAAGAGGGAGAGATTAGGAGATGCAGGCTCTCCTCTGCAACATGCTGGTTCTGCCCCATCTCTTAGACTGCAAGAAGCTTCTTGGAGGAGAATCTCCACCAGAGAGGAAAGGCTAAGGATGTCTTCACTACAGCGTTAGCTAGAATCACCCACTTAATTTAATTCTGCTTGAAAGAGCCTTCTTGAGGGTCAAGTACCAGCTCGCAAATGCTGCTGGCTGAGGAGAGCTCCTGGCTGATCAGCATACCATGGGATATCCCCACAGCATTAACAGCTTGGACACTATATCAGTCCAACATTTATTCCATGCACCTTTTAGATAAGCTACAATGAGTTTAAATTCCCTCCTTTGTAAGAAGGAAACAGTTTACAACATTAGTTTCATGGCAAGCCAACACTGCTCTGAAACAGGATCTGGAAAACTGTGTACCAGTTACTGATGTTTAAAGTACTCTCAGGATTTGTCCAGGGCAGATCACACCACTGTCTGGCCCTTCCTTTAATCCATTTGCACTTCTTCCAGGCACTCTTTGTCCATATGCAATTTCAAATCAAAGATACTCCAATTCGCAGACAACTAATGGTAATCTCTGCATGGGAAAAACAGACCTACTGCTGAGGACCCTCCAGGAGCATCTCCAGCACAGCATGATCAGCCTTGGACAAGTTGTACTCAACTCAAAAGACAGTAAATACCACTGAAAAGCAACACTTTGTCAGGGCATGAATAAATTCAGATGCTTACCCTGGAAGATGGAAGATTACAAGCTTCTAATGCGGTCTCTACCCGTTTTCTGTCAGCAGAAAACAAGCGGTATATGCTGCAAAATGAAAATAAACCAGAGGGAATTGGCTTAAAGACATGCCTTGATGGCCCACGTGGCTTAAAGGCTGGATACTGCTTCCCAGTTTATCATGTCTTTAGCTATTTACTTCAATTAGCTGGCTGCTCAGTTTCACAACTGAGATTAATGGTGCCCACAATTAGTTTAATTCTACCCCAAACAAGCCCCTATTACAGCAAAGAGTTATTTGAGAGAGTCACCACTGCTCTCTCTTCAACATATTATCTCAGTGATATGCAGTCTGAATATATTTATACTTTCAACATGTCTCTGAACTAAAGCAATTTTTTTTTGTTTGTTTGTTTTTAATTATTCACAAGTAGAACAAGAGCAGAGAGGTTAAATGTCTCGCTCAAAATCACAAACGCAATCTGTGTCCAAAAGGTGTTTAAACAGAGAAGTCCTGAAAATTACTGACCACTCTTTCCTTGGGCTATGCCACACATGTATTAAAAAAAGGTCATAAAACAACAGTTCCAGACACAGGGATCACATGTTCATCTCAAATGCTTATTCATACTTAAAGGTCAAATGAGACTACATGGTAAGAAAGGACAACAACACTTACTTCTTCAGAGGAATGCGACCTTCTGGAGTCACCTGTAGTTTAAGTTTTGTGTACCTGTGGAAAGAAGAGCATCATGTTTTATTACTACAACACTTTAAAGTACCTGTCCACCAACTTTATAGCACAACACTATTGCTCTGATCATGTGGTAAGTTCAACTCAAGTCTTTTGCCCACTGTGTTGGGATAAGTAAATAACTTTTCCACCAACAATAATGCATCTGTACAGAAAATAATGTCTGTCTTGCAACAGAGCATTGCAATGCCATTAATGCACAAATTTATCATCTCCCCAAACTCCTTCTCACTCAAGCTGCAAGCCATTCATTCTATTCATTTGCTGAAGGAGGCTTCTCCCTATCAGCTAGGTCCAGTGCAGGAAAACAAGGTTTCAGCTTCACACTCTCAAATCCACACTCTGATGGATTTCACTATTAGGAAATCCTCACAGGGATGAATGGCAGTTTCTATTTTGCATTTTGTCTTGCTATTGTTCCCAGCTACAATTCTACCTTCAAGTAGCTTCAATTAAAAAAATTCTTTCCTTGTGGCTGAATATAGGCATTAAAGGTACACCATATAAGCACGATACTCGGTTTGTAGTAATGCATAAGCACATATCAAGGACACAGTATCCCCTCCAGCTCGCTAATATTACAGCATGCCTCGGATTGGAAAGGACCTTAAAGCGCACCCAGTTCCAACCCCCTGCCATGGACAGGGTTGTCACCTACCAGATCAGGCAGCCCAGGGCCCATCCAACCTGGCCTTGAGCACTCCCAGGGATGGAGCACCCACAGCTTCTCTGGGAAATGTGTGTCAGTGCCTCACCACCCCCTGAGTAAAAACTCCTCATATCTAACCTAAATCTCCCCTCATTTAGTTTAAAACCACTCCCCCTGGTCCGATCAACAGCGGACAACATAAAAAATCGCTCTCCCTCCTGTTTTTAAGCCCCCTTTAGGTACTGGAAGGCTGCAATGAGGTTTCCTTGGAGCCTTCTGTTCTCCAGGCTGAATAAGCCCTGCTCCTTCAGCCTTTCTTTACAGCAGAGGTGCTCCAGCCTCAGAGCATCCTCATGGACTCCTCTGGACCTGCCCCAGCAGATCCTCGTCTCTCTTGTGCTGGGGGCCCCAGACTTGGACCCCGCACTGCAGCTGGGGCCTCATGAGGGCAGAGCAGAGGGGGACAATCCCCTCCCTCCCCTGCTGGCCACCCCTCTTCTGATGCACCCCAGGATGCAGTTGGCCTTTGGGCTGCAAGTGCACACTGCTGGCTCCTGTCAAGCCTCTTGTCCTCCACAACCCCCAAGTCCTTCTCTGCAGGGCTGCTCTCAAGGAGTCTGTACATGTCTGGGATTGCTCCGACCCAGGAGCAGCACCTTGCACTTGACCTTGTTGAACCTCAGGAGGTTTATGTGGGTCCCCTTTTCCAGTCTGTCCAGGTCCCTCTGGATGGCATCCCTTCCTTCTGGTGCATCAACTGCATCACTCAGCTTGGTGTCATCAGCAAACTTGCCAAGAATGCTCTTGATCACATCTCGATAAAGATGTTGAAGAGCTGGTTTCAAGATGGACCCCTGGGGGACACCACTCGTCACTGGCCTCCACTTGGACACAGAGCTGAGACACAGGGGTGAATATCTATTCACTTGTTTGCCTGTCCCACCATCTGTGTACAAGGCACAAAGGCTACAAACCTGACTGGAATGATGCCCATACTTCGCTTCCAGACGCTGAAATAGCTCCTGGATGTTGCATGCAAATATCCCTGCCTCTCTAAGCCCTCCTGTTACACACCTGTGAAGGTTTCTCTCTTTGACCCTTAATGCTGCCACTCCTCAGCTTAAAAGAAGTCAAATTGCTGGCAAATGAAGTGTCTGCACCAGCAAGAGTGTAACTATAGTTAGCAGCCCTGGGCAAGCCCATGACATTTCTAATCTGCAGCAATATAAAAATTACATGCTGAAACCATCCACAGGCAGGCAATTCTACAGCTTCAGAACTGAGTATTTAAAAGCATCTCTGTATCTCAGGACCTGTGATTTCTCTCACGTGCTGATTAAGGCAGCAGGATGAGGACGTATCTTCCTTTGTTCCAATCTTCTAACTAACTGATTCAACCACCATCGAACCAGGAGTCAGCCAGTAGCTGTGAGCAGCTAACGAAAGGCAGCTGGGCCTACAGCAACCATCTGATGTTCCTCCTGGTATGCGAGGACCGCTGGTAACCAGCACAATGCTTACCAGCAGCAGCCTGCAAAGAGCACAACTTCTGAGTGCTTCATCTCTTCCACTCAAATATAATTAAATCTATAAATGAGTTTCACAGTAACATGATCTGGAGAGAAACGTGGCAGTACTGAAGTATTTCATAGCACTTTTTTTTTTTTTTTTTTAATTTTTCACTTTACCCAATGGCCTACGAAAAGAAGAAACTGTGTGGTTCTAATAAACTTCCCTTTTCTTCCCAACTGAAAATGCCATTAGCAACCACTTCAAAAACAAAATACATGCTAATATCCCTAAATAGCCTAGGAACATTTTCACAAATCCTGATGTCCTCCTGTGCATCTTCTGGAAACTGCAATATCTTGTGCTACTGTGTGACCAAACAAATAAAACACCCACCCTAGTCTCCCAGCACTGAGCTAGATGTAAAAAAGTCACAACCATTAGTTAAAAGGTTTTTTTTGTCTTCTATTTTTTCAAACTTTTGGATACATTCTGGTCACATTCAATGTTTTCCTTTACAATCAAGAAGGCTAGAAGTGATGTAAAATGAAAAAATAAAGATTCTAAACTTCAGTTAAAGCAAAGTCTAAATACATACGTCAGAAAAACCCTCAACCCCCACCAGTGCTAGGCACCTTTTTGTTCCTACATTCTTTGGCATATATGGGACACTATTACTTCCCCTGCAGCCCTAATCCATCCAACTGGTAAAAGTAGGTATGTTACTCCTGTTAAAAGGTCTGCTAAGACATACTCCCATTGCTAGCAGCTGCATGGACTCATTTCAGTAGAGCACTGCTGACTCCAGGGGTGACAATCTTTGGATGTGATACTGACCCAAGGTTTCCACAATAAAGCCATCTCATGCGTACTGCTGCACTGGTCAGTATGTCAGCACTGATGCACTAAAATTGTAATTTTTGTATCCTAACACAAAAATACACTGCAGCATTACAAGAGGAATGTGTATTTCATAGCCAAAATGGCAGGTTTTACCAGCTACAGCCTCCCAAATTAACCCTATTTTTCTCCGCTGACCAAAGCACAGGGAAGCTGCTCGATCTGCTTAGTAAAGCACTTAAAACACTGCAAGTGACTGAATGCCACAAAGAAAAATTCCTTTCTAATTCTGCTCTAATGCAATTTGCTTTTCTGTTTCATCAAAAGGGTTCTGACAGGACTGCAACCAATCCTTTGCTCAGACAATAATTATAAAAGGGAAATAGTTTTAATCTTCAAAGTCAAAGTTTCCTTGCATGACTCTGATTTGGCATCTGTGCAAAGGACCCTGGAAACCCAACAGTTCCCAAGTGATTTATTAATTAGTGGGAAAAGAAAAAGACACAGGAATAACATGCTTGCCTGCTATTGAATTGACAAAATGTGTTCAGTGACTTCATCTTTAATTAATATTGCTTGAATAATCACAGAAAAATGGCTCCAAATAAGACAGGCTCTACTATACTGTGTGACAACATGCTCCTCCTTTGAATGTCACAGGAAAGCACACATTACGTACAGCTCCAGTCCTCCCCATCACACACCTGTCAGCAAAGTCTGCTGGCCATCTGGGGTTCTGAGTGGTAAGCACATGGAAACAGAAGTATCTGATCAGCCCTGAAACTCATCCACAATCTATGGAGCTGAAGGAAGTAATCTCTGCTCTTTCTCTCACACATAGCTGTGCTGATAAAGTGAAATCTAATTTAGGCTGAGCAGCTCGGGAGCAAATTTGTGAGTCCAATGCAAGCCTTGCTTCGCTGTTAATGGGCACTGTCTTGCTGGAGAGAGGGGAAGAGGGCCACCCCGTCCTTCCAAGGTCTGTTGTCAGCCACAAAGACCTGAAGGAAGAACAATCTTCCCTAATTTAGTCAAAATCACTTCTCCACTGGCCCATGTAAGAACTTAGAAGACCTTTCAGAAGGTACCTGGATCTGCTCAGGTTAACACATGGAACTAAAAGGAAACGTTAAATGTTTCCATCCATTTGGGACTTGGTTTGCCTAACATTTCATGGCTGTCCCAACAGAGCAGTGCCAGATACAAAACCAGAGCTCCTACGATGTCCAACTTTCAAAGTTATTCCAAGAATTTCTGTTGACTTCCATCTGCACTACAACAAAACTGGGAGAAGGAAATACACACACGCTCCTCCCAGTAGGAACTTCCAAATATGTACCTGGGATTAAAGTTGAGCATTCAGGAACCTTCTGACTCCAAATGGGTGCTTCTAGTGAAATTAGACATGCACAATCTTATATGGTTCGGAAAACAGGTGGGTTAACTTACTTCTTGGATGGAGACAAGTTTTAGGAACCTAGGGCTCTACTTGGTATTTACCTGAAATGAGCTTCTGTCTATAAGCAGGAATTAGAAGTTGTTTAGGGGGAAGAAAAAGCTGAATTTAACCAGCCAACCTGTAGGCTGGAGATGGTATCCTTCCTCTTTTAGAACCAAAAAAGGTCAGCAAATACCCTAGTTATCTGGCAGGCTTTGTCATGCTGCTCTCAGCTCTATCACTTACGCAAAGCTATCTCAGCATGTGCATTTATCATCCATTTGAGACTCGCTAACCTCAGATTTAGTTCTCCTTCCTTTCTGAGATGTGTTTACACCCTAAATGTGCTTCTGTACTTTGTCGAAAACAAGTCAGAATCTGCGCACCCTGCAAACCAATCTAGACGAGCAGATTTACACCTTCTTTCTACAGCATGCTAAAATCAGGGAGATTTGAAAGAAAAATAAACCAGAAGCAGAATATGCTTCGATTTTAAACAGAGATCTTCAGACTACAGCTGAAGTTGCTACTTTTGTATACAATGGGAGGACGGCATTTAATCTTGCTTTTTTGCTATGACTTAGTGTTAACGAGAACAGAAGAGAATCTTACCAGGATTTTTTTGAAATGACGTTTAGATAACAGGCTTTTAAAAACAATGAGAAAGGACAGCCTATGTTTACAAAAGTGACAACTCATCAAAGCAGAAACAATAGATGACAATGTGACTAACAAGAGAAAAGGAAAATGACGCAGATAAAAGAGCAACACCCACAGCATTAAATACTACGGCCACTTACGCTTTTTCCAGAAATGCGTCCCTTGACATGTTCTGTGCCAACAAATTTGTTGCCAAACTGAACACTTCATCTGACCATTCCTACAGAGATAAAATGTGATTAAATGAGGCTTAGTTTAGATGTTTACTTTACTTATGCGTATTTTTAAAAGTGATATTTAGCAAAAAGTGCCTAATTAAAGTCTGAACTTGATTTTTCCAACCACAGCTTCCCTGCTTGTCTGTGGGATCTGACTTTCTCATTCTGCAAACGTTGAAGACTGTTACAAATACATATATTTTTAAAGAAATCTTAGTCCATAGTATTGGAAAAAAATCATATGGGTAAATATCTGATGTAAACCGCATTCAAGATGCTGGTATGCAACATACGTGCCCCGGAAAAATACATTTTCTTGTGTGTTAAGACACTATTCTGGTTGACACACTGAGGGTTAAAAAAAAGAGGCTCTATACCACCATCCCTGTAAAGTGAAACTGTAATGGGTTTAGATCCATCTGAAGCCAGACAAACCTGACAGTGTGGGATACAGACCATAACACAACACGTCTCTCCTTTTAAGTTTGTTATGAGAGCCTCTGCATCACTCCCTCCTCAGAGGTGAAACAATTCAGACAACAAATACCGCACCTCATCTTTTATGGCAGATACTGGATTAAGCACTGTAATACAGAGTCCATCTGAGATCTTACCAGCCAACGTGAGAAACACTTAAAAACAAACCAGGAGAGATGTACAGGAATAAATTTCAATTGTTCTGATATACTGGGAAGAAGGTGCAACTCCAACTGGAAAAACTCCTCTTCTCCCTACAGCACACACTGGAACCTTATGCCTTGATCTTGCTCCTCACTACGACATTTTTCTCTCTGGCCACTCTGCCATAGCATGTTCTCACTGCTCACAGGATGCCTCCCTTTGCCTGCAAGCACTGCTTCTCCTATGGCTTCTCTCAACTTATTTTTTTCTCAATTCTAAGCATGTTCCTGAAGTCCATCCACGAGGTTCCAGTCCTTTCCCAGGTTCCCAGCAAGACTGATTCATGTACCTAACCTTCAATTCACACTCTCTCAGCTTGGCCTGTTGCCCATTTCCCTTGAAGGTCTCTCCTACAGCTTTTCCTTGACAATTTCAGCACATTTTTCCTTGCTGCCTTAGTGCTTATTCACAGACTTTAATTGCAATCCTTTTCAATCACAAATGTGGTTTTGGATTGTCTTTGTTTCACTGCTTTAAAAGAAAGGAACAAAAATAAACAATGCCTTTGCAAACAATGTGAATTTTTTCTTGACTTGATGAAGTTTTCTGAGTGTTTTTGAAATTAAAATTGAGTTTCCTTTCTTATCAGCCCAGATGTAAAACTCCCAAGACCTTCCCAGATGCACACTTTTCTGAAGTATTCACCCTCCTCAATTTTTGTTTTTTTTTGTTTTCTTTTGAGGAAAATATATGAAAAAGGTGATTTCAATCTGACAAAAGAGTGATGATGATGAAAAGCATCAGTGGCTTTCAATGAAACAAATGTTGCTACATCACTTTGGAAGTTATCAGAACTTGTGTCTGTAACCAGTCACACAGTCACTCCCAGCAAGGAAGAGATAAGGCTACCTATAATCCTACCTCCATGTGGGCCTTTGAAATCCTTAACCTGCAACAGCCATGCATCCACACACTTTACAAACTCGCACCTCAGCAGCTGAGCCAACACATCTCCTTGGGCCGGATATCCCTGGCAGAGAAACGGCCTCCCTCTCAAACAGCCGCATTGTCAAGAGGCAATTGCTGCTGAGACATTCTTCCCCTTCACCTCTCATGACTGCTTCCATTTTTATTTTACTTGTTTTCCTTCTTCGGTCTAATTTAAAAAACAACACAGGGGTGTGAGAAAGAAAAAGAGAAAGAGCCGGCTTCTTTAGCAGCACAACTGCTCTTCTGTGATTCTTGGAACAGAGAGCGTATTAAGGGCAGAATCCTTTTTTCCTTCCTGGCAACTCATTTTTCCAGGCTCAAAATAGGCTCATCTTGTAAACACTGCTTTGTTTGGGCACTAATAATAGCAGTTAAAACTTCTCCCTGTGACACTAACGGCTGCAAAGATTAATGGCAACATATTATTAAGAAATTGAATATATGTTGGCGTTTAACAGACCTTCACAGACTTTGTTTTGATCTCACTGACTCTGGTGGGCTTAAAACTATTTTCTAGAAAATTTATTGATGGTGCTTCAGGAGCATCCCACACCCCAACTCTTCCTTCTCTTTGTCCGAGTACTTGTTCACAGGAATTTGAGGGGAACTCGGTTACTTCGTGCCTGTCACAACTGTTATTTATACACACAGTCCTGTCATGTTCCTCGCTAGCTTTTTCTGGCTCTTCAAGTGATCACATTGCCCTTGCCAAATATTCTAAGGGCTACCTGCAGGCTGAGCCACTTCTAACGATACAGGTACCACCTCACAGGCAATACTTGCTCATTGCCCCTCACATTTTTAGGGTCTTCATTCCAGGCACTACAAAGCTGCAGCCAAAAAAACAGGATCAAAAAACATGTCAAGGCTCACGTCATCTTCCCAGGCGCTGGTCTGAATCCTCAGCAGGAGGCGAACAACAGCCCTGAGCACAGACCCGAAGAAATAAAGGCGATGCTTTCGACTGACTTTGATGGGCTTGCACCAAGCTGTGAGCCACAATGCGTCTCGCTGCTTTAGCTACCAAATGGCTCTGTTTCCTTGGTTTTGCTGCACAGTGGAGAGTATAACCTGCCCTCCAACTCCAAGCACAGTGCACTGTGCAGCTTCCTTCACCAGCAGCAGCGATTCCAGAACACAGCACTCCGCGGGGTAGAAAGCTGTTGTGTGTAGAAAGAAAACAGCCTACTGCGGAAAGGTTACAGCAGCGCTGAATCTCCGCGGTAGCAGCAGACTCCCATACAGATGCAACACAAAAGGAAAGTATAAATCTGGGTATTTTGAAATAGGTCTGTATTGGTGCCAACAAACTGTGTGCAGACTGATCCCTTCTGGTAGGGGAAGAAGCCAGCCTTCCGACATGTTCGATTCCAAGCGAGTCACATCCATCATGATAAGAGCTCCGTGAACCTGCTCTCCTTTTGGCTACGTTCTGTTACACTACTTCATATTTATGACGTTCCTGCAAACTTCACTTACAAATCATTTAGCTGCTCTGTGTTTTGGTAGGGAGCTTGTTAGCAGCAGTTCATTTTGAGCTCTGTTGCTCAGTGAACTCATTTCTCTCCTCCATTACATGCATCAGGATACATACCTGAAGACATTTATCTCAATGGCAGAGATGAGACTTTTCATAAGAAAAGACAGAACAGAATCTTGAAACATTTCCTTCAAATCAGAACTGACTACATGAGAAGACAATGCTCCCTGCGTGCTTGTTTTTGGTGGGAACTTAACAAAGCAAGTTACTGAAATCCTATACTTCCAATACCACTGTGAATTTTATTTTAAAAATAAATAAAACAGATATGAATGTATCTTGTTTATTTTAACATTTTACTGCATTGGTTAAGGTCTTAAATGTGCCTAAAAAGCTGGGAAACAAAAGTGTATGCTGGAAAGAATATTACAAAACAACTTGTGAACCATCTTTGATGATATCATTTTACTTACAGAGGAATTCATAGCTCTTACCTATGGATCTGATCCAGTGCTCATGAAACTGAAGAGAAATAAAATTCCTTGAGCTCTGGATCTTTATGGCCAGGATGTACTAGTGTGGTGTGAACGGAGCTGAAAGGAGAGCAACAGGAAAGACAGAAAGTGCACTTCTGAAGTTACTGGATTTGGCAAAGAACGAAATATCATAGAGGAGACACAGAGGTTCACAGGTTGGACTTCTTCATGTTGGGAACAGAAACAGGGAAAGAGAACATCTGCTCAGAAAAGGTTTCAGAATAAAATTCTTTCTTTGTCCTGGCTTCTGCAGCAGTATGTGTTCATAGATGCTCACAAGCCCTGCTCTGAGACAGTCATAGACACACCACGCTGAAAATAAGCAAGCACTGCAGCAGTGCTACTTCTCTTCATCATCCGGATGTGCATTGTGCCTTTCAGACCATTACCTAATGGATTTCAAACTGCTTTCTTAGAGCAAATCAGCTCATCAGAGCCCTTCATCTCATCACTAATGTACTTCAAATATTAGTTACTTTCTCCTGGAGGAATGCAAAGAAAACTACATTGTAATTTTTAGCTCTTTATTTAGTTCACGGAAAGCAAGTTCAATAGACCATGGCTCAGATCTTCATAATCTTCCCACAACTTGGACACTGGATGTGATGAATAGTAAGCTTTATGCAAAGGAAGGAAATCTCATAACTGAATTACTTTAACTGCTTTATTAGGACCTCTAAAGTTTACTTTGTCTCTTTCCTCCAAGGGAGGGCTGATTGATACATGAAGCACAGGGTAAAAAATAAAATATCACAAATGAAGGGTTAATCTGAAAAATACTCATGCACTGAAAAGGGAAAGGTGGGGGAGTTTTTCATTGGCACTTGCTTTCCCTGAATGTCAGCAAGAGGCAGGGTCAAAATTTGCATGTGTGACACTGAAGGCTTCTTGCATTTGCACGCCTTCTCAGAGCTCCCTGAAGAGAGTATTTTTGCTTGATGTGCTTATTTAGAATGACCTCTGAATCATTAGGCAGGTCCTGGAGACGATGATAAGGACCAAGTTATAGGGTCTGGCTCATATAAAGTCAGAAAACCTGTTAAACAAGGAAGAGCTTCTAGATGCTTTCAACAGGGGTCAAACTCTTACTTGAAACAATCAGGGTATTTAGAGAGATTTCAACTTAGGCAAAGCTAATTTGCTATGCTTTGAGAAGCCCACCCCCAGGCAACATTGCCTGACAGATAAAGCATGCATTTATTTGGTCTGTCACCATTACTAATAACAAGGAAACTCAGGTTCTTTGTTACTCAGATCACAGGAGTTACTCAGGATTTAGAGCAGCAAAGCTTCTCCAAAACATGATTTTGTCTACAGTATTTCAAGGTTCCATTATCAAACAGAAAACGGCTCTAAAATACCAACTCTTGATCTGTTTCAGCAAATTGGTTGTGGTTCAGTGATTGCTGGCTAGACAGGAGAGCAAAAAAGGGACATATCCTTCTGATTTAAGTGATTTTCTCTCTTCCTTGCTGTTAAAGCTTTAGCATAGCTTTTCATTTTCAGTCATATGCTTCGTTTTTCCTTAAGAGTTGTTTCAATTGCCTTTACTTTTGCAGTGCTGGCTTTCTTAACCACACCAGTAGAATACAGCTCTGCATTCTCCAGTCTGAGGACAGCACTTCCCACACAGCAGTTCGAGGATCACCACAAACTTGGTTTGCTTCTATGCTTTCATATCAAAGAAACAGAGGGAACTGTGCTCCCGCCAGGTTCGCCAATTGGCTGATGAAGATTAGCAGAAACAGAAAGCTGGCAAGCAAAAATGAATCCACCCAGGTTTAAGGCCTTCATCCTATGACCTTTTTCACCTGGTCTGACATTTTCTGGTGCCTGTGAGACAACAGAGTAATTTCTCACCATTGTTTAATAGCAGCATTTTGTGGAGAAACTATCTTTTTAGGGCAATCTACTGGACTCAAGGATGCAGGCTGTATGAAAGTGTGTTCTGTGCAGAGTAACCTGGAAGCTACCATGTGAGTCTATCTACATGAACGGAAGTGGAAAGAGGAGCTGCATTTGAATGCCAGTTTAGGATAGATAAATCAAAGAGCTTCCACTTCATTAAATATAATTCAGTCATACAGAAGGTGAAAGAAGGAAAAAAGTAAACATGTACAAGTATCAATCTGATCAACAGAAATGAAAGTACTGCCTACCCGCATGGAAAAAAATACTTTGGTAAGGTAATGACATCTGCATCTCAGTTCTTTTTGAGGTCTATCAGGAGGCAAAATGCATGCTTAACATTGACCTTTGAGCACCAGCAGAAAATGCCCTGACTGTAAGTTACATTAGGTGTCTGCTTGCTGGCATACTTGAGGATGCAGGGTGGATCTGTAGCCTCCCACTGCTCTGACACACGTCAACCATAAAAAGTCAACAGCTTACACACTTTGATATCACAGACTGTCCATCACTCACACACACATAAAATGTTGGTAACTACTGAAAGACATCAATATGTGGTTGGAGAAGCACAATATATTCCTTACAGCAGAGTAAAAATCTGCATATATGATTGTTTTCACAGTTCTTACTTGGGCTTTCCAAAGAGAGTACCAAGCAATGTTCTGAGGATGATCACACACATCTGTGACATAAAATTTGCTGAATATATTCCCAGAAAATGATGATTGCACATTTCTTCTTTCATACCGAGTGGCACAGCTCTGCAGCAGAACTTTGGCTCATTTCACAGTCATCTCCACTTTTATCTCATTTATCCGTATTTCAAAGCAACACTTTAAAAAACATTAATTTTATTTGACACAGATGAACGTGCATTACCTTTGCTATATCCTCTTGAAATGCCACCAAGTTCAAGTACGATATATTGACCAGGTCCGGACCATAGACAACAGTTATCATTCGATTTTCCAGTCGACCTCCTACGTTCCCGGCATCCAAGAGTTCACGCAGTTTTGGATCCTGCAAGTAATCATATCACAAAATACTTCATATCTTCTACAAATACTTCAGTTTTGAAAACTTGTGTCATTTCAAACATTACACAGGATCATACTAGATTCTGATCTAAACAATTCTGCAGTAAAATCTTTAAAGTTATAAACTCATAATAATAAAAAATCTCTACTGTAAACCTTTCAAAGCCTCTGAGGTCTGTATTAGTACAGTGCAGATGAAAAGCTGTCCAGTTAATGGCTGAAACATCTTATTTTCAGCTACTTTGGCTCTTAAGCACACATGAATGAATTGGCTTGTTAAATTTACATAGTCTGTCCAAAGGCACCTGGCCTCAGCAGAAAGATTCACTCTGATTTTACTGGATTTTAGACAAAGCTCAACAGAGGAGAACTTAGTTTTTCATAAGGATTTCAGAAGACTGTCTGGAACTGACTGCCCTAACCATTAAGAAATGGATACTTTAAGTTTGGCGATGCTCTCCTTCTTCAAGTCTAGAATGCTATGCGTTACTTCAATGGAGAGAGCTGTTGCAATTATATCTATTTTTCATTCTTTTTTCAGGCTTGTATACAATATTGAAATGACTACATAACACTACTGTGAAGGGAAGACACATTCACTGAGTTTTATTAGCTAACAATACCTGAACTTCAACTTCATTGGTAGCTTAAGTGTGTGAGAAACAGTTCCAGGTTATTTCGTAGTTTACAGGTTTCTAACAGATGAGGCTGCAGTATTTCCAAGAAATGCACTCACAAAGCAAGAAATCTGCTTGGTACTTGGCCTCAAGGCAGATGAAAAGCAGCCCTGCACACGTGAATTCTATCCTGTAATAGGGCCAGGATAATTGAAAGCTCAGGTTTCCCATAAGGCAAGATTTTTCAGTCTGGTATAAATATTAAAAAATGGCCAGCAAATTGGATCATCACAAGATTACACTCGGTTTCTTCACTAATTCAAAATCAGATTCCATGCAGGGATTTCAAAACTGTCACAAATACATACTGCAGGTTGCACTTCATTCTCTCATGCACCTTTTCCCATCATCTGCATGTGTTTGCTATTTACAGTAATTCTTAATATTTATGAATTTCTGAATAACCATTGAAATTTCAACTAATACAAATTAAATTTTGTGTTATAGAATGAAAAGCTCCAGATGATAAGAAGAGCCATTTCTCCTGGATCTCACATGAAATCATACATCCACAAGACCTCGGTCGAAACAAGGCAACAGAGTTATGCATACATTCACCAAGTGTTCCACAAGGCTAGGGAGAACATTTTGAAGTGTGGTATATTAACAGGAAAGAAGCCACAAGGCTTTCTATCATAAAATGCTGAGTCTCATTAAATATTGGGTGCGACAGTAAGTGTTGCAAGAAAACAGAAAAATCCTATTTGAGGGTTGTTTAACGGAGGGATATATTTGTGCTCTGAGACAAAGAAGATTTCATGAGTAAACAAATTAATGATGGGCCTTCACGTAAGAGAAATGCTGAAGAGGGATATAAAAGCAGCAGTTGTGTTCCAGTGATGGGGATTTGAAGGAAGACAAAGAAATTGTGTTCATTTGCATCTAGGAGAAAAGCTAGAGAAATGCCCTGAAGAGACTAAGTTAGTGATGGAGTATTAATGGATGGGTTGCTTTCTATTTTTTTACAGAGTGAATGTTACAAAGTACTGTTTAATTTCTCCAGGAGATGAGAGCTCATCTCCTTTTTAATTCCTATTTTTTCAAACTCAAAATCAGACTGATAAATGCTTCTACTAAAGTGGCTGGCTGGGAAGAGCATCATTCTTTCTGATCTCAGATAGGACTGTCTGTCTGTTTTTATTCCCTTTCACATATTTGTCATTTCTTTCTTCCTTTCCGTGGCTGAATCTATTGCTCACAGTTTCACTGCCGGTGATGAACTGCAATCATATCAACAAAAGAAGAAAGAAGGTAACCTTTTCCCTTCATATTTATAGTCAATTATAAGATGCATCGCTGATGGATTATCCTCTAGTTATTCTAAAGCACGCGTTAGTCATGCATCACAGAATAAAAAGGAACCATATTTGAAATGGGATGATTTATTTTTCAAAGCAAAATCATCCAAAAATAAGATACTTGGGACTGACTCAGTCAAGGTTTTACAAGTGCACAGGAAGTGGCCAACTAGGCAACAACAGTATGAAGCTGGTCTTCCAAATCCCAGAATATTTTTCCAGTTTTTGAAGGCAAGAAAGTAGACAGACCATCCTCTTTGGGTTGCTTTGTTTGGATGGGTATTCTTCTATTCTGTTTAAGACTTCGCTAATAAAAGTTGAAAGGGAATATCCTGATACTAAAAGAATTCTGGCCCTTCTTCACCCCTGCCATGGGTGCATTTGCCTTTTAAGGGTGACACCAGCACCTCCACTCATCAGTGACAGCTTAGCCCTTAAGTGATGATCTGGGTGAGATTATTAGATTAAAGCTCTCACACCTTAGGTACCTAAGGACTTTGTCAGCTCCTCCCTCTCCTCACAAACAGCTCTGCTCCTTTATTACCACACACAACTGCAAATGCTGCTGAGGAGATCTGCAAAATATCCTTTACCAACATCTTGAGGACTATCAAAGCTCTGTGCACCAAAGCCCTTTTCCAAATGTCCGCAGGTTTTCCCACGGAGATGAAGATCCTGTGCTGATAGGAAAGCACATGGGAAAAAACAAACAAAAAACCCAACAAACCAAAACCAAAAACAAAATAAAAAAACCACCACCACCACCACCAACAAAACCAACAGGCAGCAAGATCAAATTTAGCTTCTTTTATGAAAATCAGATTATTTTGATTTTGCTAATTCCATTTTGAGGAATGAGACTGGAAGTCTGCTGCTGTTTGCAGCTGCGTTTAATATACTGGCTCATGAGCAGGCTCGCTGGTTTTCAGAGTAAGTTCTTTGCTAGACTGGGGCCTCATTATGAACATGTTGAGATCTCTGAGAGACATTTAGAAGAGTGATGTCTATTAAATATTGATTACAGTCTTTTTTTAAACATCTGAGCTACTGAAGCTCTGTCAATTTAAGGACCATATCCATGGGACACTCAGTAAGCTGTTGAAAATGCCCACGGAAGTCATAAAACTTCCTTTTGCAACACAATGATTTCATGCTTTCTGACAAAGAAACATCTTACACCTCTCCTGCTCAAAAGTCTGTGTGTCAGCTTGCTTCTTCCCTCCCACTGAGGTCCAGCAGGATCTCCAGCTCAAGCAGAGCCGCCTGAAGACTTGCCCTGGAGGCAGGCCAGGCAAGGCAGCGTTTCTGCTGCAACACCTGAGTGGGAAGGGGCCCATGGATTCCCAGGGGGAGACGTGAAGTGCGAGCAGGCGAGTACAGACGTGGCAAGGATGGCACTGACAGCATAAACAGCTTTAGAATCTATTAAAAATCATATTGCACACTTCAAACTGAAGCAAGAAGTGGACAAAGGACTCTGTTTCTTTGGTAAAAAACAAACCAAAACAAAGCCCTTCCTATTTGATTTTGCTGTCTCAAGAAAACTATCCAAAGAAAATAAAGAAAATATACCTTAAATCAATCCAAAACAAAAATAGAAAGTAAAAGAAAAAAAAAAAAAAGCTAGAAACATGGAAAAAGCAATTATGGAATTTCTACCACATTCATGAGCAACCACTGAATAAAGATGATTTGTTAGAAACCAGGAACCTGTTTCTAACAGACAAAAACAGTTTTCAGTCAGACTTCCACAACTTCCTCCTGTTGCATTTTCTTTCACTGGAAATCATAAAAATAATGTAAACTTCAGGAGTTTAGTGACACTTTAATGACAATCTCTGCAAAGGCTGCATTTAGCTGTGGCTGTTGTTATTAGAATGTAGCTCAGCGCTGAAATTCCAATTACTGTGTGCTCTGCACAGACAGCAAGCACCTCACATCTTTTAATAGGATCACCATCTCTTTCAACTAGTTTCTGAAAACTTGCAACACACCATCTGTCTGAGAAAAGCATGTGCTGCTTTTTTTAAAATGCATTGCCATACACGTATGTAAAATGCTGCCAAGTGGTTTTGCAGATCTTAGCCTTTATAACCTCTTTATGACACATTTCACAACACTTCACTTCATGCAGAAAAGCAAGCACCAGCCCGGGAGCTCTGCTGCTGCAGCTCACCTCGCGCTGCATGAAGCATTTGGACATCAGATAAACAAGGAGGCACAGCCACTGGTCAAGGCAAGTGGCTGCGACCCAGCTTTCCCCCAACAACCCACGTCTGCCATCCAACCCTCTCTTGCCCTCTCCAAACCAGAAGGATGTAGGGTTCATTTTGTGTGCTGCCACAGAACAGAAAACAGGTTTCTGCGTTCAGCAGCTCTCAAGCACTTGAACCCATCCGGGGCAGCCAAGGTCTCACCTCAGAGGCAGTGCAACCCCTCCTGTTCCTAACGCTACTCAGGGCGGCAGCGGGTGTCTGGGAGCAGCTGCCTGTCCTCAAGAGGACGCTGAGCAGGAGCAGAGCCTGTCAGATGCTAAAGACTTCCCTCAGGGCTTAACAGTTACAGAGGGCGTGATGGCCAGCTGGATGATTACCAACAGACTCAGCCAGAACTTCTGGGCTGCTGAAAATGGTGCAATTCAAGCACTACAGGATTTTTTTGTGTGTGTGTGTGTTTGAAGACACTGATTTACAATGCAAACTGCATAAATTAGTGATTATAGAAAAAGGCACACTTTTTAACTGCTACCCATAGCCTCTGAGTTGAACAGCACTAACAGTACTGTTTGCTGTCCTATTTTTCACTTGCAGTGCTGCCCCCGTACTATATATTGTGTGGTTGGCATAGATCAGGACTCCTTTGTCTATACTGTCTATAGACTGAAGGACACACGCAGAACACATGCACTGTGTACTACATCCTCCATATAACCTACAGTCCTCTACAACCTACAGTCCTGTGCACGCAACATGTCACACATTCCCTACCCCCTACCAGCTATCGACTGAAATTATTTTCTTCTGCATCACATGCAGTAAGACATCACCTTTACAATGCCAATTACATACTTGAGTCCTACTGAAGATATAGGTATGAGAGGGATCCCAAAGCCTCCAAAATATAGATGTCTAAAAAAAAAAATCCACCAAACCCTATCTACAGGCTCAGTGTAAATCAGCTATTTTCACCATTTCTGTCAATCTGACTTGTGATTTCCAAGCATTTTCTGTTTCTGGCACTAAAAGTCTGGCAGCAGCCCTACTTCAAAGCATTGTATTTAATGAAATAAAAGTTTCAGTTAAGCAGGATTGGCTAGAATAGCACATTTAGTTGTACAATTTAAAATTGTATTACATATTCCATATTTCTATATTCCTTAGGCTCTGAAGTTTTTCACAATCTCAAATCGTTTTATTTGTATCCCTACAAATTCAAGACTGGAGAGGCTTGAAACAAAACTTGCAGTAGGCTTTCATGTTAGTTCTAATGCTNATATACTTAGTAAAATTTTGCTGAAAGTTTTAAAAATTTTTTTTTTTTTTTTTTTTTTTTTTTTTAGCTCTTTATGCATCCCAGGAGAAGAGAGAAAAAGAAGCTTAATTAGATAGCTTCATACACAAAGTGTTTTCCAAGAACATTCAATTTCATGCCTAAATTAAACAAAGAACCTTGTTAAAACAGGACCTTACAATGTGACTCTGGCCAAGGCAAAACTCCCACAGATTTTCTTGAAATAGAACAAAGTCTTATCTTCAGGAATGCCTTATCACAGAGTGTTTATCAATAAAAACGTATATACATACATACATCTATATATATAGCATGCACATTCTGAACATTTGACCCAGACTTAAAAATACTGGATTTTAACACTTTCAGCACAAAGTAAGTAGCTATCGTAGGGGCAGAGTGAATAAGAAATACTGTGTTTCTCCCAAAACCAGACCACTTATGGCTAACTCAGGACTTGAGCAGAGTTGCCAAGCACTGACCTGCTGGCATGTGAAGTACCTTCCCAGGCAGGTGTGTTCCTAGCTACCTCAGCCAGGGATGAAGCACCCACCTGATGGCCTCCTCTCTCCCTGCAGAGCACACGAGACACGGGTGTGAGTGGATTACAGGAGACATCTACGTTGTGGGGGCACCACACACCAAATCCATCCATGCAAAAGGACCAGACCTCTGCGCTGCCTCCTAGGAAGCCCTCAGAAACCAAATGCTCATGCTCACTAAATTCACCATTACCAACTGCCATGCAGATTTTGGAGCTGGTTGAGATACCCTTCCTGCCACGCATCCCTTTGCAACACTGCAGAACTGAAAATTTGCAAGCAAGTGGATTGCCAGACTCGTCTTTCAAAGAAACACATTTCTTCTTTCTCCTTCCTTTGTTGAGAGCGAAGTCAAAACCATCACTAGTCTATTCTTCAGCAACGCCTTCACTGACGAGACAGAATGTCCATACATGGGAATCACACGTACAAAACACGATGAAAGGATTTTGTCTGCCTTCCTGGATGACAGTCGTGAAATGAATATACTCCAATTAGTACATCAAAGACACTCAAAACAGGGCTCTCCAAACTCTCTTTTCTATTATTACACAGAATTCACAGGAAGTTTGTTATTTAAATATATTCACTCATGTGATCAAGTCATTTCTACCAAATTCACTACCATTAAACCAGAAATATGTTTAGTCCAGTAAAAAAAAAAAAAAAAGTGCACGATTTTTTTTTTTTTGTTAACAAGCATGTCTTCATACAACTTGCAAAAGTGTACCAGATCAAGAAATGACCAAAATATCTGCAAACACTTCTTCTTTGAAACTGTTTCTCATTTCTAGGGCTCCAGAATGTATCCCAATGTCACCTGGTATCTCCATAGTTAGCTATGCACAGAAATAAAGTCCATGTCTTGTTCAAACATCGGTCAGTTTATCACTCCTGTGTAAATTATGTCAGTGTGTACAAAACCAAGGATGCTTCTGAAAAACTAATTCTAAGCAATTTAAGCTGGTCTTCAGTCAACCAGCTGTCCAGCTAATAAGGTGGAATATTCCCCGAGAATTGCCCAACTCCCCTGGCGCGCTCATGCTCTCAGGACAGAACAGAATGCCAACATTCAGCCTGCAGATGGGCTTGGTTCCTTTCTAACCTCCATTTTTCTCAGAGCTTTAGTTTCACCAGCTTTAAACTGAGCACAAGACTCTGCATTCTAACAAAACCCAAGGGCAAGTACAAACTATCTTAGTACAACTCGACCACGTGTGGCATTTCTCAGTCCTTTTCCACGTTTGTGATTAACATGAAAGTACTTTATATCCCAGTGTACATCTTAGTTTAAACGACAACTTCGAAAAGGTAAAATATCTGGAAGAAAGCTCCTACCACGCACAATCTTCCTTTAGATGTTTTCTAACTCATGAACATTTTTATCCAATTCTATTAGCTGCAGATGGTTCATTATTTTAAAAATGACCTTTAAGCATGCAATTTTCCTCTCAGTTCTTCCCTTCTCACAGTACTTTGAGATTTTCTTCAACATAATTTTAAAAAAAGAGATGAAGAGATAGGTGAGAAAAGAAACTTCTCTCATTTTCACTCTCCTTCTGTTAATTCTTGGGTCTATATTAGACTACTGGAACTACAAAAAGTCTTAGAATCAAATGATTTGTATAGTGGCTCACATAGCGCGTACAAGCAGGAACAGCTGGAAAAACTGATGAATTTCCACAGATTTATAAATCTCCTAAGGTATTGTTCTTCCAATTCTGAATCGCTGTGAAGAGTTATTTTAACAGGGTTACTCCAGAGGTACATTCAGCTATTCCTTTATACAGTGTTTGTAAAAATCCAAAATGCTTGGAACCAGCTGAATGAGAGGAACTTCATGAATGCCCACTATGCTTCTATGAGTGCTCTATAAGGGCTGCAGTTTGCATTTTAATGTATGCTTTTAGATGGTGGAAGCATGTATATCCAGAAGGCCTGTATTGCTGAATGCACTGACTACCCAAGGGGTGGAAAGATATGAGATGAAACACGGAAAGCTACAACTGAAAACCTCTGTCTAACAAGATGCTTATTATTGCAACATTTTAGTTACACTCATCAGATAAAAAAGAATGAGAGATCCTGCTCAGCCACACTAGCATTATTTTGTTCCGCCTTACCTGCTTGTGAGACATGTTTTGTTATTGTCAGTGAGAGAACTCTAGGCTGTAACAGTTGCTATAATTTTTTATTTTCAATTACAAAGTCGTAAGGAATGCATACCAGCAAAGGTTTCACTACCCCCATTACCTTTAAATACTTAATTCTAGGAAACTCATTAGCAGTATAGCAAACAAATTCAACGATGCAGCAACAGATTCTGCCCTGGTGAAACCACAGGGAACGGCGGTGAGACTTGTAGCAATAAAAGCCCAAGTTGCTCCTGGTTGAGCTCCCATCACACATTTTACCTTCTTGGACTGTACCAGCTGCTCAGCTCCTGCAAATCAGACAGCGATCTCACAACAGGGGACTCACGCTGGCACACCTACTTCACTAGTGACTGCCACAGGCAGGCTCTCATGCACGGTTACCTGTCACAAAAACTTCAGCAAAATAATTCAGAAGCAAAGACACATTTACAGACCCTTGAAATTTAAAAACTGGTGCATAATGAGCCAGCATGGATGAGCCTGTTTCCTGTGGATCTCCATAGGGCTGCCCAGCTCATGGTCACCATTCAGCTCAGCAGGCATCTGTGCCAGGTACCACCAAGGCAAGGGAGCGCTCACGACCTCAGTTATGCCTGGACTCTGAAATCCTGACTACTAATACGATACCAGCTGAAAAGCAACATGGCTAAGTAATTCATACAAGGGAGGCCACTGCTTAAGATGGTAAAATGCATGTACTAATCTACAATCAAAACAGAAATGATTTCAGATTGTTTTTTAAAAGTTGGTGAGCTTCATTTTACTCCAGAGAGGGTGATTTCTCTAAGTAGATTTTAACTTCTTAAATATGTAACAGAAAAAGAGTAGAAACAGATTTCTATTTTAGAAGACAATATGACTACTGAAAAAAAAAAACCTGCAATCTACTAGGGGTATGAGTAAGAGCTAAAAATGTGTTTTCTGGCTGTATATATCAAAGAGAGACAGAGAAAACAAGGAATAAATGCACAATCTGGATTTGAGTGGTTGCATGACAAATTAATTTTACTACCTGTGAAAGCAGAGGAAATGTGCTCAGTCATTGCTGGGGAAAGAACATCCCAAACTTAATGTCTTGGTGAGCTGCTGCAGATAGAAGGAATTCTGGAGGGATGTCGTAACTATTATTTCAAGCAGTTGTTTTGTACTCTGTGCTACTGAGAAGCAATCAGGGATATTAAACATTGTGGATGGATGGATCTGAAATCAGACTGAGAAGTACGTAACACATGAACTTGGAGAACAGGCCTGATGGAAGTCCTGAGTACTACGTACTTGTGAGCAGCCAAACGATATGAGAATACTGAGATAAGGGTGATGGAAGGTGGTCCCCAAAGAAATTGGACTGTATCTCACGAAGAAAAATCCTTCTGCAGACACTTCAGTGGCCAACTCTGTGTATGTGCTACAGAACTGAACCAAAATTTGCTCCTGAATACATGTCTCTGCCTACACAGATACGGAGACAACTACTTACAGCAGTGTCAGCAATCATGCCCATGTCCTTCAAGTCTCTCCCTTCCTATTTGTTCTTCTTATGGCCCAGAGTAAAATCAATAGGGATAACAGCTGTTGCTCTTAAAAAAGCAGACAATACTCAGTGAACACCTCTTCTGTTAAAAATACAGCTGCATCCTTGACACCTACTGATCACTCTTTCCCATGGTGGAAATAATTAAACATCACTTTATGAAAGTGCAAGGAGCCAAAGGATGTTTACCACCTCAAAAACTACCATGAAAGCTTTGAAGATCCCTAAGCACAAATGTCAGATGATGCACTGAAATTAAGAGATTACTGGGATTCTGCATTAATTTGCATCTTTAACTTCAAAGATGCATCCTCACTTCAAAGATGTTAACCTGGATTTACACTCGTTCAGGAAGAGTAAAAAATTGGCACAGGAAGTTTATCAGTTATTAATTATTTTTTAACATGCCTTGTTCAAATCATGCCAGTTTGCAAAGAATTCAATTTCTTGTACTTGGAAGGGAGATCAGCACTCTTCTTCCTGGTATCACTTGCTAAGTGCCAGAGAGACCTCTAGTTATCCAAGAATTTAATGAACTATGTCCAACAGTTTAAGGCTGTTTCATTTAGATAAGAGGCTTCACAACCTAAAGGATAAAACAGCCTTCAAAGCAGTGGAAAATAAAACATATTCCTGTGTGTATAAACTACCCAAGCAGTTAGCTAATTCTAAAAATCACTGTGGGAAGTGGAGCAAACAGACACGACAACTAGGCTGCAGCCCAGGAGCGCACAGAGGGCTGAGAAGAGCTGAGCAAAGTTTTGTGGTCCACACTTTGCCAAACTTCCCAACGATCCCCAGTGGAGTGTTTGACCGAGCAAAATCATGCAACCAATGGTTTGACGAAAATATTTCTGCAAGGCATAAAGTCTAATGCTTTTTGGAAAGGGAATTAAAAGTCTTTACTACATAAAATTATGGTACTTAGTGTACACTTTATCCAGTTGGATCCTTTCCAACAGATCCTTGGGAAAACAAACAGTTCCAAAGTACAAAACAGGGAGAGGAATATTCTGCAAACACGAGAATATCCCCTATGCCTCTTCCCTAAAACAACCTTATTTGACACAATGGGTTTTCAAATTCAGTCTGTTTAAAGATGTATCTTACCAGGGGGCACTTCAAGACAGAATTCAACAGCTTCTCTAAAATATTTCAGTGGTGGTTTAAGCTATTTTAAAAGTGACTTTGGTCCTTATGCAGTAGTTTGCTTTTTTTTTTTTTTTTTTTTTTTTTTTTTTTTTCATTTTGACTTATCAGATAAATCAAACTGTGCAAAGCATTTGCCCTCAGAAAGCATTAGTGAGAGACACAAAGACCTTTTGACACAACGAGCCACGTTAGACCACTGGACCACTGTGCAGGCTAGCTTGTAGATAGTTTAACGTGTATTTAAAGACACTACATCATTTAAGATGTGGCCTTTGCTATGGAAGACCTCTGTTCTGAAACACTGTTTTGTTTGTCCAGCTAAGGTAGGAAACAGTTGTATTTGCAGTGCAAAGCCAATTTCAACAACCATCGAGTGCCAGCAAGGAGCAGGAGTCAGGAAGATCGGCCGAGCAAGCAGCAGTTGTAGGAAGATTTATGAACCCAGGGTTTAGTCTAAAGCTGAAAGGATTTAGTGGGTTTGGATCAGACCATCAGTGAATGAGAAGCACAGTTAAACTGCTGATGCTGCTAAAATTGGTTATCCAGAAATGCACACCACTACGTCTGTGCAACAGGCTGTAGGATCTAGCAAAAACAGTGACCCTAACCTCAGCTTTGCCATACGGTTCTGATGTTTTACAGTATAATGCATTAATGCTTTGCATTCTTCGAGTTCTTTCCTTCTCCTTTCCTCCTTTACCAGAAAATAAGGAAAAAAACACTAAGCATGGACATTTCTTCTGGTAACAGAGGCCACAAAACACTGAAGTGTTTTAATTTTCTTCTTTTCCTCCTACTTCCGTTACGTCAGGCGTACTGAATTTCAGTTTTCTTATATTCCCATCAACAGCCCTTGCCTCACTTAAAGTCTTTTTATTCTCTAAACCATTCTTAGAAAGAGAAATAAATGTGTTTCATATTCACAGAGCCAGCTAGACTCAGATGTGATGAAGCACCTAAGCTCCTTACTCTAGCAGGAATAGAGTTAAGACTTTCCCTTCCTTGCATGATTATTTACCTGAGGATGCTGCTTTGAAAAGCCAGAAGAGCCCATCCTCACAGTGGCTTACGTCAGGAGTACATCTTGCAGTAGAGAATGGCACAATATCCTCTGTGTATTTGTAACTGCTGGAACTGAAAAGCACGGAGGTACAGCTGGCTGACACTTCTGTCACCATGGCAGGCCTTCCCACTGATGACATCCGAGGCCTCCTCTTTATGCAAAGAGCCCTGAGGGTTGCTGCAGGTTAGCCACCTCCACCAAGCAGATGGAGGGAACCACATATATACATATACTTCTACATTTATTTATTTCCTTATTCTCTCCTACCCTAGTGCAACCTTTCCTTCCAGCGCTGTCACCGTTGTCTCCTCTCCTGCTTCACTTGGCCCTGCCTGCCCAGCTCGGGGCCTCATGTTACTTCAGCGCTGCCCTGCACACTTCCACTGCTCCAGCCCAGCCTTCTTACTGTACATGAGCAGACCTAATGGCTGGTGCAGAGCACTGTGCTTCCATCCTTTGCAACGTGTGCAATATACGACATTACCCTCTTGCTTTACAGCACATAAGAAAGCACTTGGCATTTTCATACTTTTTTACAACTCCGAGTCTTCGAAAGCTTTCTGTAGTTTTCGATTACATTTAATTTTTTGACAGAGACTAATTATAGAAAACTGAATCCCAGTGGTGCTTTTAAAAACTTTTTGAAATCTCTGAAATATTCTTCTCCCAGCACAGCCTCAGAAGCAGGGTTTACCTGGCACGACAACAACTGAACCACTAACATTAGCAACACAGGTGACTTCCCCCACACAAATGGGTAAGTTTGTAACGGACTGACATTATAAATAGAGAGATCTATAGAGCCTGGTGTCAGCCTGAACACTTATATTAATGACTCCCCAAACCAGCAGCAACGCAAGGCCACTCACTTAGTCTTGAGACTGAAAATTGTGAACAACGTCAGGTCGAAGTCACCTCGGGACCTTTCTTTTCCCTTTTCCTTTTCCTTTTCCATTCCATCTAGATACTTCAACAGGTTAGAGTTTGTTTTGGTTTTAAATCTTTATGGTTTATGCTTTCTGAAAAAAATGACCTAAGCTCGTCTCTTGTGGCAATCTGGAATCCTTTACAAATACTGTGTACTGCTGCCAGCCTGTATTGACACCATGCTCTGTTTTGAGTCAACATGCTGTCATAATGCTCGTAGCAGCTGCCCCTTTCTGCAGGACAAGGAGTAAATTCTCAGGATGTTTTGGAATGCCCTTTTTTCATCAAGAAAGTGATTTTGTTTTTAATCCTGTCTCATAACTAAGTTCCTGGAGGAAGGGAACAACACAAGGTTTTATAAGAGGGCTAAATCAAATATGGGGAAACTTACTATTTGGGCAGGAAAAAAAGTACAGCCTTACACCTTCCCTTGGAAAAATACCGTGCCCAATGAAACAAACGGTAAATGGAGGTATTACAGAGCAAAGTTCTGGGCAGAATTCCCAGAAGAAATTTATTTTTGGCTTATAATGTTTCTAATCTATTTTTTAAACCAGACTACAGAATAGGTATAAATCTCCTGAATGGTGTGAAACTCGCTGGATAGACAGAACCTTGTAGATCACAGTTGATATAATGTACCCCAATATCTGACCTGGAGAAAATCTAAATTATAGAACACTAGGACAATGGACACACACTTATTCCTGCCCCCAAAACAGCTGGCTATAGCCTACTATTTCAATGGAATCTTTAGCAAACACATTTTAAAGTCACATTTAATTTCTTGACATTTTTCGTCAGTCAGCACCATTAGGAAAGTTGCAATTTAATCTGATACAGCTTTTATCTTGCAGTCCTAAATAAAATGGAATTTCCATGTTCTTCATTTATCTTCATCAAACACCAGACTCTGGAAACCTGATCTTTGTTATTTTTATACCATGCCTGGCTTGTCTTTCTCTTTAACCAAGTGTAGTACAGAGTCTGACTCGGATGTCTAAAGAGCAATTGGATGTAGCAGTGATGGCCCTCCTCACAGCAGCTGCAGGATAAGGTCTCCCAAAAATCAGTAAAGTCACTCTACGAACTCACTGGATTGTCTCACAGGATAAAGAGTGACAGACAGAAATACATTAGATTGAGATGAATAGCATATTGGAATAAATAAGAAAAACTGTTTGAAATTGTTTTAACACATGCATTTCCTAAAAATAAATGCACTTGCAAAAGCCAAGTCTACAGCAATCCAAGATCAAATTTTTGAGAAGAATATTGAGTCACTTTTTGCCTCAGTGCCTGACTCTCATGAATAATAAAGCTGTAAAGTGCTACCTAAGCTTGTCGTTTGTTTGCACGTTCCAATGAAAAGGTCCACTCTTCCTGATAGACCCAATGCAAACAGCATATAATAACGTCTTATTCCTCCATCTTCCTGACAGTGTTTCTCCCCAAACCATTCTTTTGCTTGTACAGGTTTTGTTTGTTTGATTTAGTCAGCATGTAAAAAGTTTGGAATAACAAATACATTTACAACATTTTTCTTACCAGTCAAGGAAAAACACAGCCCAATTCTTATCTGTCGGTCACACTTGCTCTACCACTGCAGGGGGAATATAATACTGGAGAGTCTAAGAGAGAGGTGGTTGTCCCAAATGAGTAGCCTGAGCCAGTTATTTAGTGCTACAGAATGGTACCCGAATGCCCTCGGTTCCCTGAACACCTCACTGGACTCCGGATGCTTGGCGCAGATCCCTGCGGTGCCACACACAGAGGCTCTGCACTTTCTTTCAGCAGCCTATAAATGTATCAGCCATTCCTGCTCCAGTGAAAGGAATGAAATGGGTGGGGAATGAAAGCATGGAGCACAACAAACTTACTTGCTTTTTATCAAACTCAGTACCAGCTGTTCCAATACACACCCCAGTGCCTTTGGGATGAGTGAGCTGCTCTGGAGGGATGACCACTGACTTAATGAACTAACAGGAATTAGTGAACAGATCTTAGCTACTCTGATGATAAGAGGAAAACAGAAATCTTGCACCTGTACAGAAAGGGAAAAGACACTCTTACACGTATTAAAATGAGAAAAGATAGCCTCTCTTGAGACCTTTGCTAAGATCCTTTCCAGACAAGGAGGTATGCCTACTGTTCCAAAGCAAATGTCTACCAAAAAACAAGTTCATATTTTTTAAAAGCTCCGAGCAACTGAACAAGATTTTTCCCCACAGATCCAGCGTCAGCACCAGTTGAGGCAATACCTGACCGTAGCATATTTTATTAGATCAACTGTCAAATAAATTCTCTCTTTTGTCTGTAAAAATGTACCACCACACACACACACACAAAAAAAAAAAAAAAAAAAAGGGAAAAAAGGAAAGCAAAAGAAGAAGGACTTTAGGACTTTTCTAACTGGATTTCTCTGCAGGTTGCTTAAGTTTCCAAATACTAAATGAATGCCATGAATGGAAGCACGATGCAAGTGGACTTCAGAGATGCTGAATTTAACATGCAGACAGAGCCTACAGACTGCCTGTGGTGTGAGCAACCACCCTGCGAGCCACATCCGTGCACCTCCTGGTTCACTTTGCTACATCTAGACAGAAGTGGTGAAGCAAGAATAAAACATTTACAAGGTAATGCAGCAAGATTCCAAATAAAATGTGAATGCAAAGCTTTGCTCAAAAGGCAGCTCAACTATTTATATATTGTGTGGCTCAAATGTCAACATACGTCCAGTGTGCACTCAAAGACAGCCCGAGGCTCCACCTTGGCCCCGAGGCCCCCCAGATGAAGATCAGATCAGAGGAGCTGCTCGAGCACCCCCACGGCTCCCCCCTTGCCTACAGGCTCAGTTTGCTTTCAGAGGAAGGATGCTGCTCTCATCTTGCAGCTACAGGGAACCTAGCTGTCCTGCAAGACAAGCACAGCTTTAGGACACCAATTCTTGCGACATCCAGGTGTTGTAAATGCAAACGTGTCAGCACCCTATCCAGTGACCAGGCAGAGCTGTGATCTGGACTTCAGTGTGCACTAACTGCTGTACTTGGAGAATAAAACCATTTGGGATGGACTGTGCTGCTGCCTCTGAGAAATGAAGCCGCACCATGTGTAACGAAGTGTAGTAAGACTTGCCTTTGTGAATAATCCCACTGATTCTAACACAAAAGCCTGAATGACTCAGTCCCACATTCACTTGGCACAAAGACAAGCAGATGCTCACAGAATACAGGAAGACTTCAGTAGGTGTGGGCTGCTTTCACGTAGTGCTCCTGGGTGCCATACAACAGTCACAGGGCACAGCTTCCCACTGATGCAAGAGTAATTAGGCAACACTGAGTCAAGCAATCCAGTGTGCCCCCTCCTTCTCTTTAGTGATGCTGATTTCTCTCATGACCTATGATGAGAGCTTTGCCTAAGCGGACAGCGAGCCCAGAACAAGACTAGAGTTGGTATCTGAGTTGCAGTTGATCCCTACAAGGTGTCACCAGAGTGGCCAGGCCAGCAGAACAGTGCAGCAGATGCTCAACTGAAGAACCTGAGTGCTCCCATTAAAACCAGTATACTGAAGAATCACAAGTAAGATATCCAGAAATTTCACTTTTTTTTTTTTTTTTTTCTGAGGATTAGTTTATATTTATTGTAAGAACCCTTAACATTTCCAGTATGGCTGGAATGGACCTTCATATAAAGAAAAAAAATTTTTTTTTTCTTATTTTGATGTACCTCTGTCTCACATATTTGTTTCCAAAGGTGTGACACTTTACCATGGGCTTAGGAAATAAGAAATGCAATTTAGGGAAGTGTACATGCTTTTGTAGAAGCTCTGATTGAAAGCGAGTTGAAAACTTATGAAGAATTATACTGGTCAGGTACAAAACTGATTGTTTCTCAGGCAGCAGAAGAAATGAGTAAATGGCTCTGGTATTTGTAAAACAATGCCACTTGCTTTTTCTTTTGCAAGTCTTATTTTAAATATTTATATTTGACAGTAGCAAGAAACTTCTCCATGGTATTAGACACAAAGAAGGAAGTATTTCAGAGGAGAAACAGAAAGGTTTTTTGTAAACTTGCAGGTTCTCTGGGAACAAAGCAGTGCAAAAGCAGTTGGGAAGGAGGGCTCATGTGCCTGAGACAGTTTTTCCAAGACATTTCTGAAGCACAATTTTTTAACATACTTTTAACCTGACTCTCATACACAAGAGTCCCAGACCTACCATCAGCAGGGCCTTGAATCTGGAATTAGTACAATCCATTTTCTGGAATGAGAGAAATAAATCTTACGGAAGATGAATGCTTAGAGAAGAACTAATTTCTGTTTGCGTCAACTATGGTAATAACCTTGTCGGTGCACTTTCAAAATATAGAAGGTAGTACCAGCTATTTGCCGTGGAAAATCCTGAAATGCCCTTCAACACTGGTTTTCTCTATGGCTTAAGCAAAATATGAAAATAGTTGAGTTGATCTGGAAAGCTGACATTTTTCAAAATTGCCTGACTACGTCCAATAGAAGGGTCCAGGCTCAATGTTTATTTGTGCATTTATACTCTATCACGATAAAGATTGAGGGGAAAGGGAGGGAGGAGGGCAGAAAAGGTCTGCCCTACAACACTTCTGAAGTTCAAAGCTCATCTAGTTGAGTGGGTTTGAGATTCTTTGAATTTTTAACACGGAATCTGACTATAGGACTTTAACATCCACCCATACAGCAAAGGCATGAACTACTGGATACCGAGCACTGGAAACTGAGAATAAGGAGTCACTGCAAAACCAAATGGGAAATTTACAGATCTTCTGTGTGTGCTATGCACCTGAGCCCAGCTCATTCTCACAAGAACACAGCCCCGACGTTCCTAAACATTCAATTTCAACCAAAAATATCTCATTTTAAGGAAAAGGAAAAAAAAAAGAAAAAAAGAAAAAGAAAAAGAAAAGGAAACGAAGATCCACCATTGTGCTAGATCAATTATACTCCAGCAGGTCACAATGAACCTTCCAAGGTTTCAAGTTGTTCTAAGCTGCCATGGACATCAGTGTTTTTTTCTCCAATAATTTTCTACTTCCTGCTGTATTTCAGTTATTTGTCCAAACTTCTCTTAAGAGACACCAAATCTTTCGTTCTCCTGGGTCACTGTTTCAGCCTATGTGGCTTCCACTCTATTTTGCCTTCTGTGAATTCCAGCAGCTGCCGACCATGACTTTGGTTGAAAGGAAAATTAAATACACTCCATTTAAACAGCCTGTGTTACAGTTTTCTTTTATGCTGTTAGGGTGTAATAGCCTGGCCTTTGTTTGCTGTTAACAGGCTTAGAATTATTTTTGATAAAATAATGCAGTGTTTGTTCAGCTCTCAGAATAGAAATACATCAAAATGCAAGGCAAGTTAGTTATGCGGACATTAAGCAGAATCAAGATGTGTTCAGCAGCTGAGTATTCTAGTCACTATCAGATTAAATTAATATATTTATTTAAGTTCTACAAGGAAAATATGAATTTAAAGTACTTCAGAAAATTATACCGAGTTATTAGAATGTCATTTACTATTATTTATCCATTTTTTTTGTACCTCAGCCTTTGTTTAATACATTTTAGCTTCACGTTCACAACACTGTCAATCCCAAGCATTCAAAAGCCATGAGTCATACACCTTTGAAAAAGAGAAACTACTTAAAATGCAGGAGATACATTATTATTGTCATCACTGTTATTCTTAATAACAAAACTCTGCAGGTTATGTGTGTTTTTCCAAACTGATTTCTGTACCTTCCATAACTTACACTTTCAATTTGTCTTTCATACCCAGGGGAAATGTAGAGGTAAGGTGAGATTCCTGTAACCTGAACTTGACTGAAATGAGAAGCAAAATGTGTAATCTGTGCTTGGGCAGGATGGACTCAAGTCCAAGAAACATGCACATTCCAGTACAGTTCTGCTCCTGTGTATTAGAAAGTGCTGACGAGAAAGTCCAAACATGAACATCAAATATGAACAATTAAGGCAATAAATACTTTGAGGAGAATACAGAAATCATTTCTGCAATGACTTACTGCAAGCACTTGCTGTTAACATCCTGAAAAGCAGCATTTGGGGATCTATCCCAAAATTCTATCTTTTATAGTTGTTTTTGAAGTGTTACAGAAATGCTAGTAAAGCTGTTCAGCAACAGCGCATATAAACTGAATACTAAAAGCACACAATTTAGGCCTTCAAGGGGACTTCAAAAGTCTCTCCAGTGTAAGAAATAGCATTAAAACTGAACACTGGAATTCTTCATGACATCGGCCAAACATAAGGTCAAGAACAGAAAAAATTCCATTCAGTAAATCATATGTCCATAAAAGTAACTGCCCTACCACCAAGTTACGAAAGGTGGAACTCCCATGCTTTCTTTCACAGCATTCCAATTATAGCTCCATTGTGCTGTAATTTCATATTCTTAGCAATGAACGCATCCGTACAAAAAGCCGATTACTTTCTCATCAGATTCTGGCACAGCACATGCTATTCTTTCACAAGTAGTCATAAGCCGACTTTTGAATTTTTCTGCCAGCAAAAATGCTCCAGCGGAGCAGTACAGGAATATTTATCCCGGACACAGCATTGTTCTCACGCTGACACGCTGCTCTATCTTGAGATCAAACTGTATGAATGGATTCCGACTACTGAATGGTGACAGGGTTTTCTGTAGAGCCTGCACACTGTCTCCCTTCCCTTTGGCAGGATCCTCGGCATTTGATTGCTGTTTTTTAATAGTAAAAAGTCCATCTTGCTATTGCTAACCACATGCACCTCATTTCTGAGGCAAACAAGCTTCCCCATGCGTGCCCACAGGTATGTCAGGACAGCCTTCCTTGTATCAACAGCCTGCTTTGATTGGAGTGTTGGAGCAAATCAACAGAAAATCTCAGGTTGGAAACCAAGCATTAAAATCTCACCTTTGTCACAGAATCATTTAAGTTGGAAAAGGCCTCTAAGGTCACCTACTCCAACCATCAACCCATCTCCACCATGCCCACCAAACCATGTCCCTGAGTGCCACATCTACACATTTCTTGAGCACCTCCAGGGAAGGAGACTCCCCCACCTCCCTGGGCAGCCTGTTCCAGTGCCTGACCACTCTCTCAGAGAAGAAGTTTTTCCCAACATCCAACCTGAACCTCGCCTGGCACAGCTTGAGGCCGTTACCTCTCACCCTATCACTGTTACCTGGGAGAAGAGGCCGACCCCCACCTCGCTACAACCTCCTTCCAGGTAGCTGTAGAGAGCAGTGAGGTCTCCCCTGAGCCTCCTCTTCTCCAGACTGAACAGCCCCAGTTCCTTCGGCCACTGCCCACAAGACTTGTGCTCCAGGCCCTTCACCAACTATTGCCCTCCTTTGGACACGCTCCAGCGCCTCGTTGTCCTTCCTGTACTGAGGGGCCCAAAACTGAACACAGCACTCGAGGTGTGGCCTCACAACAACTGTCAGGCAATCCTAAGTAAAACTCTTAAGCCCTGAAAAGCCATGGAAATTGAGTTATATCATTCCCTTTTGTTTTTTTCCTCCTCTGGTAGTCTTACGAATAATACTATGACCCTCGTGACTATTCAAGCAATTCAGGCCTCAGGAGCATTTTCCACACAAGGCCTGTATAACATCTAACAAATTGCAGTCTGTTCCTTACTAAATCAGAAGGATGACAACATTTCTCCTATCATCTAAAGGGTTACAGCTTACTCTCTAAAAGATTTGCATAAAGTACTGGTCATGCTAATTCAAATGCAAATGCAGAGATGGTTACAACCCCTCAAGCCCCAGCTCTATATGCTTGCTCTCCCCTCTCCTGATCCCTGCAGACACAGAAGAGCAAGCCAGCATGCTAAGGGCCTACAAAAAGCACACGCTGCTGCTGTGCTGCCAGCTTGGCTGGTGCTCTCTCATTCTCATTTGACAATTTCCAATTTCCATGTTTTCCACAACTTCACAACAACAGCCTTTTTCTTTTGACAGCTCCATGGCTGAAGACCCACTGAAGATCCTGTTCAGTGTTTAAATTTTCACTATTTCCATGTTCCTGGTCTCTGCAGCCTCCCATGGTCCTAGGTGTGAGCCCTCTGATTGCACTCCCACAGCTTCAGATTATAGATCTGCAAAGCAAATTGCAGGAGAAACCAATATTGTAAATAAATAACACACAGCAGAGCTGCAGCTAGGGTTAAAAACAGGAAGATCAAACAAGTTTGCTTAATTAAGGAAATTAAGACAGACTTTGACTGCCATGTCTCTGTGCTGTCATTTTCCAGCACATGCAGGAGAAGCTTTGGACAATGATGCCCTTACTTAGGTCCCTGGCACATTTACAAATAACTTCTTAAGTAGCTCAGTTGATTAATTCATCTCTATTTTATTTTATTTTTTTTTACATTCTTGGATGTTTTAGGCTTCCTTTGAAATATTTTGGCTCTTATTTTCAAGGCACATCTGTCCCACTGATTTTTTTTTTTTTTTTTCCCACAAAAATGGTAAAAACTAACCTACTGCCTGGGTTGTCTGGAGAGTTTTCAAATGCCACCTCAGAGCAGAGATATAATGGGAAAGTTTTCATACACTTCTGTATTTGAAGAGTGGAATAAGATCCTAAGCTAGGCTTCCTGGTTAATTCAGGCCAGAAGTCAGTAATTAAAACAGTTCAACACTGCGTTAAGTGTAGTTCACCTTCATCATCCATAGTAACATCTAATTCAAGCCATCACATTTTTGACATGGCTTCTTTATTGCTCTTATAAGATTTAATTTTCTTGCAGCTCTTCAGGCATGAGAAGGTCAGGCCTGCTGCACTGGTGTCCGTAATTCAACAGTTCTCACTGACAGCAAATGAGATAAGTCAGGGAGCTGTAACTAGATAGGGTGGCGTCTACAGTCACAACAGAACAGTATAAAGCTATTTACATCTAAGATCATGCCTACACTGACACTTGTCTTACTGCACATACTTTGCCAAAACCAAAATCTAGGATTTTGTGGCATTATGCCTCATCAGCCACATGGAAAAGTATTGAAAACAAGATCAAAGGAGGAGAAAACTTGGCAAGTAGGCTGTTGCTATTTTTCCTGAAAGTGCCCAAGGGGATCTACGACAAGCGTGGTTGTTGCTGCACTGATATGGTTGGTTTTCGCATTTCGGAAGGAACATTATCCAGGAGATAAATTCTGCCCACTGGCAGTCGTGCTGCCTGCACAGTGTGCACACCCTCTTGCCAGCACCTCACCTGCCTGCTCGCTGACTCAGAAGGCCTGAAGGGTGTGCCAGGCACCTCTGCTTCTGCAGGGCTTCTCCTGGCTTTACACCCAGACCAAGCTGTCTGCTAAGCAAGGTCTGACCAACAGCCCCTGCATAATCTCCACTGAAATCTTCAGACCTGCAGAGTCACAAATGGCCCAACTAAGAGAGGGTTCCTCATATTGCAGCTTACAAGATCCCTGGTATCAGAAGAAGCTCTCTTGCTGACACAAGAAACAAGACCAAAAACAAACAAACAAAAGAAACCCTACCAAACAAAAGCTCATTTTAACAGATTAGTGCCTCTCCCAGTTCTGTGAATCCTGCTCATAAAAAGCCAGCAGCTGAGGCTGGTGTTGCTCTCTGTTATCAGCTCATTTCTGCACTAAGTGCCAATGCTTAAACCAGGGAGGGCAAGATTGGCAGAGCAGATGAAAAAAAGAAAAGGTTGCCCTGCACAAAAGAAATTCTCCATTAACCACCCTGATGCACATTAAAACTATCAGCAAAGAGTTTAGCCCTGCATTACTTCTTGATAGACATCACCTTTTTTTTTTTTTTTTTTTCTTTCTCTCTTTCTGTGTTTTAAATAATAAATAAATATCTCAGTATCTGATGAGTTGGGAGATCACTTTTCTGAGCATCTTGAAAAGTCTCTCACAGACACGCACAGCCCAAGGACAATGATATTTCCACCTGCAGAGATGTGATAAATATTTGTAAATTATGAGTAGTGCAAATGACACATAATGAAGAACATAACCCATCAGGAGCAAAAATGAGATTACTAGCGTGGAAGACCAATGCTTGATTATTAAATTGTGCTTAAAAGAGTGTGCTGCTTATATACAACTGTCTACCACTAACATAGCACTGCAGTGTGGAGTTTGCAAGCCATTCTTTCTTCAGATAAAACACTGCAGGCTGTCCCTGCAGGTGTCCCTCCCTGGTCAGTAAGACAGGCTTCGGAGTGTGTTAGCAGTTTTCTGGACACAGGAAAAAATGGGCAATAATGTCCAAAAAGGTTTTCTCTAAGTGAAAATGAATGAAAATTTGGAATATGTGTTTTGGAAGTTTTCATTAATTCAGAACTTTTTTAATATTTCTGTTTATTTTGTTTATTTTTAAAGGGTTGTGTGATACCGCTATGGTATGACTGCATCCTAACAATGATTATATTAATCACGTTTTAAATTGACAAGGACATCTACTACCAAAGAAACTCATCTTCTCTGAGCATCTCCTGAGAGATCTTCCACCGGGTTTTGATTTAGCCCCTAAAACAACGAGATTGCTTCCTTTACTTCAGGGGATTCAAATACTTCTATTTTAAATTACCCACCACAGTAACTGTAGGGGAATCAATGGTGAGTTTGATCTGTCCAGGAATCCCTCGGGTAACCTCCCAATATTCTGGCTTTCCCCTGGCTGACCACTTCACATCCCCATGGTATGTGAAAGAATGGGTCTCCTCTTCTGCTCCTGTAAGTGTCTTCCTAATAATCCAGTTTTTAAAGTATTTTTAAATCTATGTGGCATTCAAGGCCATGCGGATCTGTGTGACAATCCTAACGTCACTTCTGCTTCTAACTGGAAATTGTTTCATTTCTACTTTTTCCAAGATCACAAATCCACTTCTATTTCAGCTTTATAACTCAATTCATATTTCACTAATCTCACTTAAATGGCACATGCTATAAAATGCAATAAAACATATCGGCATCTTAACTGACTGTAGAAATTGCCTCATGGGAATTTTTATATCCAAGGCTTTGTCCCTTAATTTAGCAATAGTGTGATGTTCCCATGATACGTGAAGCTCAGGGCTCCACACTTACTGCCTCACCAGATGTCCAAGCTGTGTTTTTTTCGTTCTGACGAGTTTACTAATTGTGAGCCCAGCAAGCTCAGCTCACAGTACAAAACCTAAGCTAATTAAAGCTACCAGAGAAAAGCTGTGGTAAGATAATTTCTCAGTGTCTTGATCCTCAGGTATGAAGAGCAGCGGTACTGGTGCCCCTCCCTGTGCAATTACAGTAGCTGATTGCTCTAAAGTAATTCATTTAAATTCTAAACATGATCTAATGAGGTGTATTGTAAATAGAAAAGATTCACCGAGACTGACCCCTACTTGAGACGATTCCCAGCAGACAGAAGAGACCTCAGTAATCATGATATTTCAGATTAAAAATAACAGAAAGTGAAGAAGGCCGGGCATCAAATGTGCCAGCAACATTTTGTTCTTACGCTTCTATAGCAAATTCCTTCCAGCACTCAATAGTAAGCAGCTGCCCAAGGAAAAAGACACATGGATTAAATGCATACACCAGGTAACACTGCCAGCAAACAAACTTTCACTGCAATTTGCACTCAGCACTGTTGCACCACGACAGTAAGCAGATAAAAAGACATTTCTTCTATCAAGACGTGCTTGGAAATGATAGAGGCCTAAAGGAATTTTAAGAAACTTTACAGATTTAGTTTTCACCTAGCATCTAGTGTTAAGCACTAGCCAAGCTTTTGTAATTGCTACACAGAAAAGGAGACCTTTTCCACTGCTGTGAAGATCTGGGCCTCCTGCATAGGTTGCCAGAGGGAAGGTCTACCCTGAGAAGGAACTTCAAAAGCAATAGTCTGAGAGGGAGAACACAGGAGAACAAGCTTGTTTGGTTTAACAGAAGCATGGAAGTCTGTTTAAATAGCAGTTTGGTTATGGAGAACGAAACAATAAGGGAAACAATAAGTGCGGCACAATATGGACAACCATCAAGCAAATCCACTGCAGTGCTACAGCTCACCAAACTTCAACAAAATAAAGGTAAATATTTTGTCTAGACTTCTTGTCAAAATCCTCTCTAGGTCAATCAAGAGAGGCACTTCCAAAGGTGGGCTCATCTAGGCTGCTGCTGGAGCTCATAGAAATCATAGGACATCCTGAGTTGGAAGGGACCCACAAGGAGCACGGAGTCCAACCCCTGGCCCCACCAGCACCACCCAAACCCAAACCATCCCAAACCCTGTGTCTGACAGCGGTGTCCAAAAGCTCCTTGAGCTCCCCGAGCTCGGGGCCGTGCCCACCGCCCTGGGGAGCCTGTGCCATGCCCACCACCCCCTGGGGCAGAACCTTTTCCTGACCCCCAGCCTGACCCTGCCCTGACACAGCTCCATGCCGTGCCCTCGGGCCCTGTCGCTGTCCCCAGAGAGCAGAGCTCAGCGCCTGCCCCTCCGCTGCCCTGGGAGGGAGCTGTAGGCCGCCATGAGGCCTCCCCTCAGCCTCCTCTGCTCTGGGCTGAGCAAACCGAGGGGCCTCAGCGGCTCCTCACACCCCTTGCCCTCTAGGCCCTTCACCATCTTCATAGCCCTCCTTTGGATGCTCTCTAACAGCTTTATGTCCTCCTTATATCGTGGCCCCAAACCTGCCCCCAGCGCTCCAGGTAGGGCCACACCAGGCAGAGCACAGTGGGACAGTCCCTGCCCTCTCCCGGCTGGCAGAGCTGGGCCTGATGCACCCCAGGGCACAGCTGGCCCTTTGGGCTGCCAGGGCACGCTGCTGACTCACATTCAACTTGCCGTCAGCCAGAACCCCCAGATCCCTTTCCGTGGGGCTGCTCTCCAGCCTCTCATCCCAATTCTGTACAAATAGCCAGGGTTGCCCTTCCCAGGTGCAGAATCTGGCACTTGCTCTTGTTAAACTTCATGTGGCTGGTGATTGCCCAGCCCTCCCATTTGTCAAGATCTCTCTGCAAGGCCTCTCTACCCTCCAGATGAGTCAACAATTCATCCTAATTTAGTATCACCTGCAAACTTAGGATACCTTCAAGTCCTGTATCCAAGTCATTTCTGAAAACATTAAAGAGAACTGGCCCTCAAACGGACACCAAGTGACACCACCTGGCTAGTCAGCTAGGGCTTAAGTAGCTGAAATAAGAATTAATGCTGGGAAACAGTCAGACATGACCCAGGCAATTCTTTATTTATGCCTGGTCTCAGATCATTTTAGAACTCTCCTTTTTCCAACAGTTGGGATCTTACAGTCTGATGGACACCCACACTGGAGCATTGGAAGTATCTGGAACTACCAAGAAAAAGCTTTTTGCCTTTAGTGACTTCAGATCTAAAGTTGAGGTGAAAAAGGGAAAAAAGCTCATAACCTCCTGGGCAATACCACACGAGCTTATGGGCTCCCTAGCGTCTGAATGCCTTTAAAGCTTTGAGACCAGAGCTGAAATTTTTCTGGCACGGCAGTGGCCCCTGGCTCAAGTCCCTGGGCACTCATGTGCCCCAATGTGTGTAACAGACATGCCCACAGCCATAAAATCTGAAAGGTCAAGAGATAAAACTGTTGTGGGTTTTTAAAGGATTGTTTTCTTTTAGTGGGACAATATTGAAGGGAGGTTCTTCCCCAGAATCAACAGTATCCATTAAACAATGAAAACTATTGTGCCTCAGAAACAAAGCTCACAGAAGGCAATAAAACTGCCCACTGGTCACAAATCAGGTACTTTAAAGCAATACACACAGCACTAAAAGTGTTTGAACGTTATTTCTAAAAACTTCATAGCCAAGCCAGTATAGCAGCATTGCCTTAGCACACAGATTGAGTTGTTTATTTATTTATTTATAAGAAGAAGCAAACTGCTTCATTCTAGATGTACAGGATGAGGCAGACAGTCAGGCAGTCCAAGTAAGGACCAGCGAGGCATGATGCCTCTGGGGGCTGCAATCGTTGGCTGCCTTGTGTGATGCAACAGCACACTGAGCCAATGCAAAATAAAATCAAAAGCTTCCCAGCATATAAACAGTTCCGTGTCACTGGGCTGCAGAGATTAGAGCTCTGCATCTGAGCTGAAAGCAAGCAAACAGTTTCTCAGTGGCTTTAATCATAGTGGTTAAAGGAAATTCTCCAAAGTAAGGCAGCATTTGTTCCTATAAATAAAAGCTTCAACTAGTAAAGCGCAAAGTTCAGCAGAGACTAGGCTTTTGCATGCAGTGGGCCTGATCCCAGTCTCAAAGCCCTCTCTGGGATGTTGACACCCCGACAATTTAGCAGGCTCTCAAAGCAAGTGCTGTGTAACACCGCAGTCTGCGGAGCCAGTGAAGCCGTGAGCACAGCCATCTGGAAGCTGCACTCAAAAAGGACACTTTTCAGAGAGATTTATTTCCCACACAGAGAATAAGGTTTATTTGTCTTCATAGTGGTTAATGCTCTATTCTGCTTCCCTTCCCTCCCAGTGAAAAAATTGCGATTCAGGCACTGCTGCCCCCATGGTTACAAAACAGACAGTCAGCTCCTCAAGCAATGACTACTGAGGGCAAAGACAAAAGAAGTTCAAATAGAAAAGATACAATATTACTGCTGTCTGCAAGCAGAATAAGCTTATCTTGAATATTCTATGGGTACTGAAGTTTAATAGCATTTTTTGCAGTGTTGTGGTGCGTGGTAATTCACAGATCCTCAACAAACAAAGGGTGCAGGATGACTGAAGGGATGCCTTACACAACAAAGAGCTGCTAGTTAAAGAGTTGGTGCTTTGGAAGCTTCTTGCTGAGAGACACTGGCACTTCTAAAATGAAAAAATGTACTGGCTTTGAACATCTGCAGATCTTTAAGCCTCTGAATTCCTTCTAAAATGTGCACTGTGTTTTTATTCAAGAAAAAAATAAATCTCAAACTCATCACCAAACCCCTTTAAAGAACAGAAACTCCTTTAGGTTGCTAGAAGACTCAAATGGACCCTAAGGAGATATTGTCAGATAAAATCATTGCAAGAATAAGCTCTGAAATCAGTACTTATTGCCAGTGGAAGCAATTTTAGGCACAATCAGACAGTTTGGAGCAGCTTCTATAATCCGCGTGCTACATCCTTGTGCCACTGAACTGAACTGCTCCTGGGGAAGTTTGCAGCAACTGGTTATGTCAAACAAAAGTACCGGAGCAAACAAAGCAGCCTAGCAAGTACCAAGAACTTCAAGATTTATAAGAAATCTGTAGGAGCTGGCAGCATGGAGAAGTATGCACAATGTATTGATTTTCACAAAGAGAAACTGAGAAATCCAAGTAGTAAGTAGCACAGCAGAGAAGTACAGACAGGACTAAACAAACATTCATGATGAGGTTGTCTTTGAGCCCTTAGAACCAAACATCTCATTAAACCTAGGAAGGAACAGGATGAATCCTACAAATATCTGCAGAATAATTCAAAACCAACCAGAATCAGCTACCTAAAACTGTACGTCAGAAAAGTGAATTATGTGAACCAACCTCACTTTCAGATCTCATTGCTGTTATCTTTTTAATTAAAGGTTAATAAAATCTAGCAGAAATACATTTATTACACTTCAGAGACAAGACTTTGCTAAATCTACCTCCAGTTCCATCCCGCAGTCAGTGACTAATACAGTAATAATAACCCGTAACTTACGAATCATTTTTTTAGTAATAAATACAGAAAGGTATTGCACTGAAATTCTCCCCTGGGGACTACAAATTTATACTGCAATGATTAAAGTCAACAACAGCAACAAAGCTTTCACAGCTTTCCAAAATCCTGTTGATTCTTTCAGGCAAAGCCCTCAAAGTAATAAAAGCAAACCAAGTTATCCTCCTGTGGGGAAAAACAGGGCTGGATTGTTACAAATAATGCTAACAAACTCCAAGCTACTGCAGCAGAGTCCTTGGATGTCCTCTGCAGATCTCCTTTTCTTTCTTTCTTCTTATTTGCTCTAATTTCTATTGCTTCAGCTTCTTCTGAAGATGAATGTTTATGCAGCAGTCGCATTCCAGACTGGATTGGGGACCCAGCACAAGTTTCAGGCTCCAACCTGAAATTTGTTGGTTTTTATTTTTTTGGCGCTGGGTAATTTCATTCTTCCAATGAGGTATAATGGATAACTAGATGGAATCACCAGCAAAAAGGGAAATCCACCAAGGAGCTTGCTCAGGACTGAATTTGTCATTGACAGAGTTTCATAACAGATCAATACGGTACTGCAGCTGAATTATCTCCTAAATCAAGACCAGCAAGAGTGGCTCAAAGATAATTATTTTGGCTTACGAATGTCAGCCAAGTGGCAACGAGTCGCAGCAAATACGACTTAATCGAATTTCCCTCTGCAACCTCATGCACCGCATGAGCTCTTGTCCCGGGGCCTTCTCATGCCTCCTGCTCAGCACAGTGAGAGAAGCCACAGAGACTCATGTTACATGAGCTGCAAAACCCAAACGACAGAGCAAAAGCATGCTCAGTCAGCATGCACCCACAAAACATAGATCTATTCCCTGCCAGACAGAACGAAGCCCCCTGTGCAGCAGCCAGCTGCACGATGAGCACGCTGGTGCCATTACATCACTGAAAGGATTCAAAGGAAATTCAATAACCTCTAATTTAATAAATTCAATATCCTGAGCACCTACTTCCCAAGCCTGACAAAGCTTTAATATATGCTGTTGATTATAAATGCCTAAAAGGTACACAGCAGTAAAATGATGTTTATTCAGTGATGTTTAAATTATGACCCTAATCTTATTCATATTCTCACTCCCTGAAAGAAGTAAACGTGCTGCTTCTCATGGCCCTGCCCCAGACCACCAGAAGTGCGTCAGCAGCACATCTGTATGCACTTGACAGCAGCAGTGCTGCTGGGTGCTGGCAGCAGTCATGCCACTGCTGAGCACCTGGTACCAAGGAACTCATCAGTGCTCTGCATTTGTGCTTCCTCACCCTAACGTCACCAGACTCTACTTAAAATGGCTTACAATATAATAAAGGAAGGGAATGAACTGTGCACATATGTAAACACAGGGGGAAAATGATAAGAGAAACAAAGCAAAAAGACGGACATAAACTAACAAGCTCATGCACAACAGTAATTCTGAGGCTGCAGTATTCCCCTCTAATACACCCCAAACCAGCCCCTAGGATGAAGGTGTAAGCAACTTCAGCAGCAGGTCTGAAATTATCTACTGAAGCACATGCTCCTAACCTCCACCTACACGAGAGAGCAGTATTTATAGCCCATTCAATACCTTCCCTGCTTTTGTAATCCTACAATACTTACAGAGTGCAGGTCTGCACTTCAAAGCCTAGATGCTTTTTAGATTTTTGTTTAGTTCCCAATCTCAATCATCTCTTTTGACAACCCATTTCATTACCTATAGCTTAACATAAAACATGTGCTGACCTGCAGCTGTAAGATTTGCTGTGTCTTATTCACACTGGCAGAAAAAGCAGAGCATACACCCACGACAGTCTGATCCCCTGTGGTAACCCACCTGGGGTAAGTGAAACCCTTTTCTTACTGAAAGCCCAAGGGGAAGCAGGTGAAACCCAGTCATTGATCATTGAAGTAATTTGTGACTTCACTGGACAAAGATTAATTAATATTGGAGGAGAAATGAGAGCAGGAATGATAAGTGGCAGGTCTCCCCGAGGGAACTGATAAACCACCGAGACATGTTTCCCAACTAACAGGCACGTCAACAAACCACTGAATTTCTCTAAAATCAGGACTGCGCTTCAGGCCACAGCTCCCACAGCCCCACGTCCACAGTGGTGGTTGCTGATGGACCCTTCCAACGCGACGTTGGGTTTAGAGCAAACCATCCTGAGGGCACCAGGCACCCTGCTCTGGCACCTATGCGTATGGCCCTTCACACGTTGGGTGGCAGGGGAGGAGGACACCAAGAGGAGCGGGGTGGGCAGCCAGGCCCTCCCCGCAGTATGGAACATGACCCAGTTGTGACTGCAGTGGTTGGCTCTGTCCTTGCATGTGTGCCTTAGGCTCTGGGCGTGAAGATGGGACCTCTCCAGTCACCTCCATTTTGCCTTTCCCAAAACTTAGTCTTATTTGTGACATAACTACATACAGCTATTTAAAAGCAAAATAAAGTGTCCTTCCTTAAAACTGCCATCACTCCAAAGCTGGCAGGTACGCTCAGGAGGGTGCTATAAATCTACCAGGTGGCATTCTGATGAAAATGTTTTTCTTTCATCCGCTAAAATGCATCTGCAGGGGCTGGAGACACACCCTGTGCTTCCCACAGAAACAAAGGCACAGTAACTACCAACACAGGACAGGGATGGGCATGCGCGTGTCTGCCAGCAGCACTCTTCCCACTTTTCCAAGGAAAGAGAAGAGATGGAGAAAGCAGGATCGCACCCAAACTCAGAGAGAAGTGATCCCAAATTACACAAATTAGTTTTCATGCAACTAAATTAGAATTATTTACCCCAAATATATGATATCTGGTTTCGTCACTGTAAATCAGTGAAGTCTACTAAATTTCAGCCCCAAGTTAGGCTGATATAAATGTTTGCTGGAATTTCACAAGAATGTATAAACAATACAATCATGACATAAAATTGTTTTTGCAGCCTTCAAAATGAGCTCTTGCTCTTAATGAACTTTCAGCATATTCAAATTATTTAAATCATTTATTCTACCCACAACTGCTTTGGTACCTAACAGAGATTACAGTCAAGAGGTCCCACTCTGATGCATAGAACCATGTAGCAATACAGCGTATCAGTCTAATATTTAGCCATCATAAAGGCACACAACCCTTAAGTGTACAGTCAAGCAGAATTTAAGCAACAATATGTTCAAAATTCAAGCAACAATACGTGCCCTTGCTCCGGCCTCTGCAACCACAGCGAAGGTCTCAGGACCTGCATGTTTTGCCTAACTTGCGATTCAGGATTAGGCCTTACCGGGACAAGAGGAGGTAGTTACTGTCTCTAGATGAAATGAGCTGAAATTGCTCAAAGGCAGGAAAAATATCTCACTATTTCATCCGTTGTGCAACCGTATGAACATCTGACAGAATATATACTTCTCTGAAGAAAATTTCAGCTCTCTGTAGATTCAACTTTTTCTGACAGAATCTCTATTAAGTATTTTTGGCCTGTTCCAAATCATGCCCCAAGTATTTAAGGAAAGAGAATGGCAGCACCAAAGGGCAAAGCGCTGCACCACCACTGGAAGAAAACGTCCTTGCACGGTCTCTGAGCCCATTGTGTAGTCAAATGGGGACAGAATCCCCGGGCACCGCTGGAGAAGGCCAGTCCCTAAAACAGGCACACACACACCTCCATCTATATGAGGAGAAAACAGATTTTATTGACTGTGTTTTTAACTCTGCCTTCTCTCTCATTTGTTTTAATTGATGAAGCAGACACGTGAGTAAATGCAACACTTTTTTTTTTTTTTTTTTTTTGAGGGATGGATTTGTTTTAATAAGCTTGCTCTGGTGCATCTCCTCCCAGTAGCACTACATCAGCCTCTGCTTGCTACATGCTTTACACGTGTATTTCGCTTGACATACAGCACACTGTATAGTCCCACACACCAAGCACTTTCTCCACTGTGTACCCAGCTTCCGTTAAGAACACCAGTCAGTTCCACTAATTGGCTGCATCAATAATTAATTAATCTTGGTAAAACACCTTCATCCTGCTTAACACGCATTCAAATCTCCATGAGGCAATGGAAAGTTGGATTTCATGTCACAGAGCAAAATGGAATATCAATGAACGGACAAAGAGCAACCTTGAGAAAACAAAACAAAACAAAAAATAAGCAGACAAACAAATCCTAGCTTTTCTCCCCACATTTGTAGCAAATGCTTTCATTTACCCCTTGTTTCTTAAAAAAAAAAAAAAAAATCAGGATGGTTCAGGCAGTAAAATTCAGATCACAGCTTAGCTGCAGACTTCATATACAGATGTTTCTTCTTCTTTTGAAAAATATACAATAAACATTTTCTCAGGTGACTTTCAGTCACTTTTCCAAAGTCTGTATCTGCCCACAGAGGCAGACGTGTGCACTGTGAGTCCAGGAAGTGCCTACTCCCCTCGCCACCTAAATACCATTTCAGATTTAGTCTGAAAGTCAAAATCCCTGATCTGCAGAGACCACAGCTGGCAGCAGCCTGCTGTGGCCCAAGTGAAGCGTTTTTTTTGGACATGCACACACCAAGCACACCTCAGGGTCAGGCAGAAGCTGCAGGGTGGTTTCTTACCTACCCATCTGGCTGAGTGCCCTTTGTGCGGCTGCATTTCATTTTGCTGTTGGGACTTCTGGCATTCTGGAGAACTTCAAGGCTCTGATCACCTGATTCAAATGCAGCCCTGGCCTTGTAGACACCTACGTTGTGGGGGTGACTGGATTCTCAGTTCTAGGTCAGCCTTCCCTCAGAATTTAGCATTATATAATGCATCTATTTCAGTCTATACCAGCAAACAGTAAAAATGAAGTTAAGCTGCGCTTAGTAACTCAGTTCAACTCATTATCAAGTAACTGCTTGATGCTCATGCTCCCAGCATATTCTGCCCCTGGGACAAAGCGGGGGCATTTCACTCTACCCAGTTACCTCCCCCAGGCACACGTGTAAACACCATCTAGCAAAGCTGTGTTCCCATGTTTTCTTTGACCATTTTCCTACATCCAAGTAACTGCTGATGACAGACATGCTCCTGCTGCCTACATGTGGCAAACATGCACTTGGCCTGTATCCGTCCTGCTAACGTCCTTTTTTTTTTTTTGCACAGACTTCAGATGGTGCATTTTACATCAGTTTCTAGCAGCAAAATAAAACCTACCAATACGTTTCAGTGACAAGGTGGGAGCCAGCTAATGGTTTTAGCTCCCACATTCCTTGTAATTATAGTTTTGAGAACAAGTACCTGATCTTTCTTTTTCTGTGCAAGTTATTTTTTTAAAACAAAAATTGCAGATAGGCATTAATATTTTAATGCATGAACTCCAGCATGTGTAATGTATGCCACTACTAAGACTTGCCCTATATCCTTAAATTATTTCTCAAACTTCAATCCTTCTTAAGGTTTTACTTAAGGTTTTATATCTACCCTTTTATTCACAGATGTCAATCTATGGACTTTTTCATAAAATAATATAATAAAAAAGTTTCAAACTAAAATTTAAATGCTTGATAAAAGAGTAACTGGAAATTACATTTAAAAAGCAGCACTTTCATATTGTATTCACACTTTGGCTTTGAGCAGGGAAAGCCTGACAGTTTCTTTTCAGTATAACCTATTGTAATGTTGCTGATTTTGAAAGAAAAGACATCATTTTTCAGAACAGCTGCAAGGAGCGAAAAGTAGACAATCCCCACTAGCTACGAGAAAATAAAATGCTCTCTCCTCTGGCTCTTTGTGGAGGTGAATATTATTTGTTTTCATGAAGAATGGCTCTCAGAAATGCTCTTTGGATCTATTTTTTTGGAAATACTTCTGTCAGGTAATGTTTTAAAGTATTCTGAAATGTTTTGTGCTATGCAGCCTACACCATCCATTGTCTCGTACATAATGAAAACATCCACTTTCATCTGTAGAGCAGAATATACTTTTAAAGTTAATGGAATTTGATAAATGACACCTTCTTCCCCAGCTCTCCTTAGCCTGACATGGTGATCACACATCTGCCTCTCTTCCCAGGGGAATATCCATTTCTGCCACCTCCAAGCTCTGAAAGCTCTCACCTGCCAGCTGATATTAAGCAACAGCCTGACAGCAGAGGAAACAAAATAAAAAGAATTTGTGCCATTCAGGAGTAACTGTAACACTCCTAGAGAGGAGACTTTAGTACAAGAATGCTGATCATTAAGTGCTGTACAAAACATTTTGCAGCACTGGTCCCTCCTGTTTTGCCTGTATCTACGCTAGGAAAATGTGCTCTGCATAACTATCTGCTTTCATAGTTTGTGAGGAAAGGGATTCAATGGGTTTCACACTGCTTTAACACACTGTAACCTGGAGAACTGTGCCTAGTATTACACAGTACAGTAGTTACAACAGAACACAACCATCGCCACATACCTCCCTGGGAAGCAGGCTGGATTTTTCCTTGCATTAAGCCACATGTCTCATGATGAACTCATCTGGGAACAGTCACCCACATTATTTTACTGAAAATACAGGAGGAAAAAACAACAACAACAACAACAACAACAACAACAAGCCTATACCCAGGTACAATTCATTTGCAGAACACTCAGGGTGCTCATAAAGTCAAAAGCTACAATCTTGGGAGGTAAGATGTGCCTTCAGATCCTTCTGTCTGTACGAACATTTCCTTGTGCTTGCATGAACCAACTCACAGAGCCAGGCTGCAAAGAGCCTCAAGGGCTGGGGAATTTGGGCCATTACAGCACCATGATGCAGAGAATTGTATATGGAAAAACCAAGAGCCATTTTCTCAAGGAATTCAGACCAAGAAAGATAAACTAACAGATGTCCTGAATCCTTACCCTAGTGTCAGCTTTCCTATGGGGTTTGCCATAAAACTTGGCCATAAGGAGAACATTGCTGCATTCGGCAGGGTGTGGTTTATCCTCTCGTGAGACGCGAGGGGTAGGGGTTAGGCAAGATCCCAGCAGCACTCCCCTGCAGTGGTTTGAAAGCCTGAGCCTGAGTCTTGCTCCCTCACGTCTGCACTTAGCGATGGACTCACACCTTGTAAAGGCTTGCTGCATTTCTCTGCTGTGAGTTAAATCTCCAGCAAGCCTTTGTCCCACTGACCTAGAAACTCACAGGCTGTAAATCAGGCACAGCTTCTCCTTCATGTGGCCCCCCCAGCTGTTGGGCATGGCAGATAGATCCAGGGCCTCGCAGTTGCTGTGGTAAGACTTCAGCACAGCCCAACAAGGGTAACCCTGACCTCTGACTTGGCACTGAAAGACAACTTGTGAGTGCTCAGGAAACTCTCATTGCATGCTGGGCATGGAGAAGACACTGAGTGTATTGCTCCTACAAAGCAAACGAGCCCTGAACCTTCCTGCTGAGCAGACAGCTTTTCAGTTTCCACACTACAGCTCATGCTCAAACCACTTGTTCTGCAGCACCAGCTGTTAAGCAACGCTATTTCCCCAGCCCCAACAAGGCCAGCAAATAGTGCTGGTAGACGTCTGTTCTGGCACGATAAGGAGGAATGAACGTTTGTTGGTACCCAATAAAACGAACCACTTCTCTAGCACCATTCAAAACACAGGAAAAAGGCAATGGGTGGAGAATGAAACGAACAGGGAGAGGAAAAAAACCCATCTGAAACTCCCAGCTATGCATAAGGAGCAATGTGGGGCTCAGAAACCCTCCCAAGAATGTGGCAGTCAAGGTGGCGGATGGGTGCCTGCCCTGCAGCTGAGCCCATGGTGGGCTGACGCTGAAATCCCCCACAGAGGCCAAGGGCTTCCCGTGGAGGCACATTGGTTCCTTTGAAGCAGAAAGCACTATGTATGGGTGTACAGACACATTTCGAGAAATACCTCTGATCATCCTGTTTCCTCCTGTCCCTCCGTGGTCCCGCTGAGGCCTCAGCTCAGTGCTCAGGCCCAGCAGGCCCCCACGGACACAGAGGCTGGCAGTGAGCCCGCGGCGTGGCGTTTTGTTGCTGCCCTCCTTGTTTGACAAATGCTGGGAACATTTTGTCTGATTGTCGTGAAGCATGTGTGTTCATTCAAAAACAGATCGTTCAGACAACCTTCAGCAGGCTTGGAAATAAATATTCAACACGAGATAGGAAACTCGGGCTTCTTAAAAGGCAAATCTGAATTTGTAAATAGTTGTGAAGTCACAGGTCTCCAGTGAGGATATGTGCCATAAAGGCAATTACTTTTAAAGCTGCCAGTGCTGAGGAAGTAAGGTGTTTGAAGGGCCTAAAATACCTGATATCTTATTGTTTTGAGGAAAGAACATTTCTGAACATTTTCAACAAATTAATATCTAATGAAACATAAAAGCAGTTAATATAAAAACTGATCATCTATATAAAGTGAAGATACACAGAATGCCAAATAATTTTCCCCTCCTGGAAACATCAAATATTTTCAACCCATTGGAAGAAAAACTACAGTGAAGGAAGGACTCAGTAACTAAGGAAGCCCTAGGGTAAAATTCAACTCTAAATTCTTTATGAATATTCTTTTCTGTTCAAAATAAACTAATTTGTCTCATTCCCTTCAAAGGGATTACTTAAATGCAAAATTATGCACATACCTGGAATATTTACTCAAAGTAATTTAGTCAGTTCAGCCAGCCAGTGTTACACATGGCACTAGTGAAGACAGAACAGGTGATACTTCCCAAACAAGCGAGGAGATCATCCTGTGATCTCCATGACAGTAATTCTTGCTCAGTTTATGAATATCAGTTCCCATTATATCTCAGAGTTGCTTGAAGTCATGCTACACCTCAGTGTGCGCAAGCTGAATATTACTCCATCTGGAAATACATTCCTTAAAGGAAGGAATTTGTTCATGTAAAAAGCCTAATCCTATGAAGGCCCCAGGAAAAGATTTTGCCAACTTCAAAGCAGACCATACTTCATGCAAAATATGGTAATGGTTATCCAGCCCTCCTGTGCATTAGAAATACGCACTTTATCAAGGTCATTCAATGAGATACACCTGGAGTACTAATTTCAAACTTGATTTTCCTGTATTACTCCATAAGACCACATTTAGTGTGATCATGAAGAATGTGGTAGAACTCCTAAGTTGTTAGCAATGAAAACTACACGTGAACCTATTATACATCATTTTTTGGTGGGTGTTTTTTTGTCCGTTTCTTTTATTTTACATTAAAACATGCTTTTCAGTAAGCTGCTAAAGTTAATTTGAAGCTCATCCATAAAGAGAGATTCATTTTTCAAGATGGCAAAGAGAAAATTGAAATGTAAAAATAAGTGTGTTTCTTAACTGCTATTACCTAATCGAGGGTGAAAAATATCACTGTGCCTTCAAAATAACCATACAGGTAGTGTCTGGCATCCTTGTGCAACAGCTTCAAAGCTGCTCATATTCTTTGAAGGCATACCTACACAACATACAATGCTAATACTTGTTTTTAACATTTCTGAAGTCTAAGTTACATCCTCAATGCTAAGTGACTCTCAGTGTAGGCTTAGTCTGGGGGACGGCTCCCAGAATCAAGTTGTTAGTGGAACACTTTTGCTGAAGATGCAGAGGATCTCTCTTCCCAAGCCAGACAAGAAAATCACATTCCATACAGCCCTAATTGCAGGTCAATAGCACATTGAGGGAGGGGGAAAGCACAGAACAGACTGTACATACACGTGATTGGCAATAACATGTACCCTATTCTAAAGAGATGCCAATTTCATTAATAGTTTTTAGATGTCTAAACCTTATCTTTCAAGCATATGGTATCTTCAGAGGCCTATCAAGTAGCAGAATTAAGTGGCTGTGCCAACATACAGTAAGGTTAACAGTATTGCTAACAAATAACCGCAGAAACAAAGTCCAAACAATTGGAAAGCCTAGTCTATTTGTTACAGTAGTAAAAGACCTATAGGGGTAAGGATCCTATTTTTTTTTTTTTTTCCTTGCAGGAAACTTTTAAAAATGAGACATTCCTGCCTAAAGAGATGGGTAAATGGATGCAAACAGTAGCTTACTCTTTAACTGACTTTCCCATGGCTGACTGCAGAAAAAAGTTGCATTTTTAATCTGCAGGTACTAATTTCAGAGTACTGTATTTTTAGGAAAAAAAAAAAAAGCTGCATGACTGACATTTATTAATTAAACCCTGCTGTGATGTTTATTAGTTTGGGAATAATTTTTTAATCAAGAAATAGCTGCCAAGCTTTTGATTCAATGCTGATGAATAGATATGTTCAAAAAGATTTTTGAAGCCAAATGAAGTAGGAAAAAATCCAAATTAATTCGTAGGAATTTGAAAGTAGTGGATCAGCATAAGGACGCTGACCCTGCATTTATTCATGCTCTAAATCTGAGACCTTTAGCTTCCTTCCTGAACAAACAGCATTTTGATCTGTAACATTCATTGGCATAACTGAGTCAAACATAAAAAAGTACCTGAAGGAAACAGAATAAACATCTTGGCAGCTCCCTGACAACTTGTGCTACATGCATTCATTCTTTCCACTGTTCCTACATAAACACATCTAGTAGGGAAAAAATTATGTCAAGTGTATGTGAGCTTGCTTTTTTTATTTAAAGAAACGGATAAGCTTTGACTTCTTGACCAGCACTGAAGTGTGAAGCCCATTACATAGTGTTCCATTGTGCTACCAGAAGTAATTCCGCTTTCCTTTTTCAATAAATAAACAATATATTCAATGTGTCCTGGCCTGGTTGTATTCACACTGCAAACTCAAGCAATAACCCAGAGCAGATACTGTGAGAAGAGCTCTAAAATCTGTTCTATGTTAAGATGTTGCTGGTTGGCCACTGACTTAAAAAAAATGTCCCGCATATAATTCATTCAATTTTAGGTCCATAATCAACAATACAGTCTCATGTATTACTGCTATTACAGATAAAACCACAGGCATGCTCCACCTCACTGCAGAACAAGGTATATCCAAATCCACACAGACTGCCATCTGCTGTCAGTGCTGCAGTGAGTGGCTGTAGAAAGACTCCAACACAGTCGGGGAGAGAACTGGAATTAAGAACTCATGTAATGAAAAATCAAGGAAATCCTGAAAGATGATATGGAAGGAGGAAGAACAGCTTTAGTATTAAGCTGATATGATTTCTCTACAGCATCAAGTGAATGTCATGGTGGATTAAAAACTCATACGTATACATATATATGTGTGCGTGTGGACATACATATGTACACATACATATAATAAAGCAAATACATGGCTTAGAAAACAAAGGACAGTTGTCTCTGCAGATACGTTTCTAAAGGTGCTGAACGAGGGAACTGGCTTGGAAATGAAAGATCTTCCTTTCTGGACAAGTTCTTCTCTGTCTTTCTAAAAGCAGCATAACACACTGGGGAAGGTGTTGTCAATTCACCAATTTATTTATGCTTCTCTAAAACTGATACAACCTTCAGAGGACTGATCTTATGACAGCCCAGGCTGATAAACCCACACTGACTTTCTCTGGAGCAGCAGCATGTACGAGGAAATTGTACCCAAGCATGAAACCACGGTTTTCGCAAGCGTCTTGACGTTGACAGAAGGGGCTGCTGGTGCTTTAACAACAGCCTTGCCTGTCTTCTGTTGAGCATTCTCCTAATTTTAGAATGAGTGGGAGACTTTGTAAGCCTGAACTTCAACAAAGGTTTTGTCTGTCAGAGTGCGGAGGTGTAACAGAAATGAAGGGAGGAGGAAGGCATCAAGCAGTAGAAAAGTGCCTGAACTCTCCAGAGCATAGAGATTTTCTCCTTCTCTAGGGAACCTGAACTTAAATATGCCACATTTGGGGCCCTCCTGAGAAAACAGCAATGATGCCATCATTTCGAGCCCACTTCCAGCTAACTTTGCTTACTACCACTTGGGATTTTAGATTGGTTCATTTTTATTTTTTTTTTTAATGTTAAGTTTCTTGGGATTTAACTTCCATCTTTTTCCATGAGCATTTTTTCCAACCAAGACAGAGCTGTCAAAGACGGCAGTTTGCACTTCCTAACGAGCTGTTAATAATGTTAGCAGCTGGCTTTTCTGAGCAGCACTTCCCTGTTGAGCAAACTTAAATGGGCAGAGGAAGGGGCAGAGGACACCCTGGCTAATACATCTACCTCTGCCCAACTGCTCTATGTGCCAGGATATCACAGGCAGCCTTAATTCTGGCTTTTCTAAACTTTTGAGGCGTTAATTTGGAACATAACAGTTTTCTTCTACGACTGTTTCAGGTGTTTAACTTACCTAAGGAAGGTTAAGTACTTAACTAAGAACCTAGCTCCTAGAATAAATCACAAACAGCAGCAACCTGGAATAAATATCACCACTAAAAGGACTTCACACAGCTAACTAACAGTTGATCATTGATTTAGGATCAAATTCTAATAAGGATGAGGAAGTTTCTATATCTCATATCTTTAAGCCCTTATGAAGTAAGGGACAGGCTTGCTGTTTATTTTGAATACCCAATACACACTCCGTCTACAGACAGCCTGGTCTCTGCTGAGATTTCAGCTCAAGCTCAAAAACCATTTAGTAGAGACAAGGTTTTAAGGAGTGTCTAGACTAGTCTTCACCTAGGTGTCGCCTGTGTCAAAATACAGAAAAATGTTTACACTGTGTAAGAGTAGCCCAGTGTAGGCAGGACTTAAACAATTCATTTTTATAGTTACAAAGCCTAAATAATTATGCAGAAGAATTTCAGGAGGGTGAAAGGTCTGCAGAACATTTCAGCAAAGCCAGAAGATTCAGACGGATGATCAGTAATCTGTTCCACACATTTAGCATTTTTAAAGAGCAGCTTTCCCAGCAAGGACTGCACACATGAAGCCTTGGAGCCAGCCCCTCTTACTGCAATACACTTTCACAAATGCATGCAGGTGTGTGTTCACACACAAACAGGACATGAGGCTAAACTGGCTGAGTGTGTTATCATGGCAGTAGTTTGCATTCTCTGTACATGGGAAGAGACCAGAAAGACAACAGAACAACTACATCATTTTCTCAGGCACAGGCGTGGAAGAAAAACAAGCACAGAAAGTTGCTTGGCTATTGCCTGTATTATTACTTTGTGCTGGCAGAAGCCACTTATGAATCACTTTGCATATCTCTAACGGTCCTGGCCTGGAGCACATCACTACTTTACCAAGGGGCAATAGGCAAGGCGATTAAGATGTTACCTCTCATGTCATCTTTTCTCCACGTCCAGAACGAAAGGGAAAAAAATAATTTTCCCCTTACTTGTGAAACTGCTCCCCCTCCTTATGACAAAAACTATGGGTAAATTCCCTTGATTTTGCAGATGAACAACGGTCACTTCAGCTAGCAGCTAAACTGACCTCAGAGAGACATGGCTGGGACTGCCTGACCAGCCACAGAACACTGAAATACTGCTGAGCACAGGGTGCTCACAGCTACCAAGTGTCCCTTCCCCACTTTCCTCTTCCTTTCAAATCTTGTCCTCTTGCAGGTCAGGACTCATTACAAAAGCCAACCAGATGTATGGCTCTGGTCAGGTTTTGCATCTCAATGGCCTTGCAGGACCAGCCATCTAGTTCTGATCCTCCACTTGATCTTTGAACTGCTGTGGATTCAACGTTTCTTCCAAAGCAGACCCTGCACAGCCCTGCAGGCTTATGCAGTGCTGGGTCCCATTTGTTAGTAATCCTTCTGGCCAAGCAAACAATAAATATCCATATGCTTTTAAGGTGCAATCTTGCAATTATTATAAATAGTCTGACTGCAGAAATTGGATGGCATACACAGAAAAGCATAAAAAAAGTCTAAAGAAATGCAAGAAAATAGACTCTTAATGGCTTAACATCTCCAGGGAAAGAAGAAGGAAGCATGCTGTTAACACAGCAGTGTTTTGGTTTAAAAATACAATGCATGGTTTATTAATTTTGATGAAGCTGCTTGTAGCAAGTGTTGCATCTGTCTAACTAAGAAGGATTAAACGTATTTAAACCTGATCAGTATTGCTGAATTTGCTAGTTGAGCTCTGCAATCATGTAGCTGAGCCACACTTTTGGATACAGAATTATTATTATTTTTTTAATAAAATGGCTGCACCTTATTGGATTGAAAACTGCAAGCAGCTGGAGAATAGATTCAGCAGAATCTATCTTCTAAAGATAGCTGAAACCTCAGCCTTGTGCTGGTTCTGCTGTAGATAACATTATTGACTTAGCCAAAGAAGTCATGTTAAAAACAGGTTATTCTTCAAAGTCTGTATTACCTCTCAAATTGTAAGTACCACTAAAAAAATAGTGCTGCTTTAACTCCTAACAAAGCCACACTTGCGAAAACACCAGAAAATGTGTAACAACACAGTAAACAATAATCATGATAGATCTACACTTTGGTTTTATTACCAAAAGGATTATGGAAACAATCTGTGAGGCAACAGAACTGAAATAATAGAGACAAAAAGACAGAACCATGCACATGAATCAGGTCTGAACATCATCTCTGATAAGGCTTGCAATCTGTTTGGCTGCCTACAACTGGCTCGGTGAAAGCAATGGGCATGTCAAATATTTTTCACCACTGCTAGAACAGCACCTACCTACCTTGTAACATCGAGTTGTATTCTTTACCCTTCTGTTATTTGCAGACTGATACATAAATCTCATAAGTATTTAATACAGCACAAAGATTTATGCTCAGGACTTGAGATTGACGATGAAGCCACCACAGAACATCACCTGGTTGGAGATGGACTACTTAGAACCAAGTAAATAGCCCTACTTCATAGCACTGGGCCATTCTGCTGTGGTCTTGTATCACTGGCTCCTATCACTACCGCTCTCAACCCCAAACTCTGCCTAAATTCAATTAGGAAGAGTGATACAACTTTGAAATAATCTCACATTACATAGGTAGCAATGCAGTAACTGCAATTGAGAGAAGAGGTTTTATATGCACCTCTAGCAAAACAACTCAAATGCACTCAGCTGTCACACAGCCTTTATTGCAAAGTTGGCCTAGATGTATTGTTCCACCAAAAAAAAATCCTATGAAATTCCCTGAGGGAAAACAAGAAAATATTTGTAATATGCAAGCAAGTGAAAGAAAAGGAAGAAAATCACCAGCCTTCTTCCCTTCCAGAAAAAGAAAGACTTTTCCTCATGCCTGCTGCATATATTTGGAGGGCTACGGTTAGGACCAGGTAAGGCTAAAGCACCACAATTCCCCTGCAGTAGGATCCTCTCTAAAAATCCACTTGTCCTTATTAACATCCTAAGCTCAAGTGACCTCTCCTAGAGCTAGCGTAAATCCAGCGGCAGTGCCTACATGCCTGCTGCACACTGCTTATAGGAGCTGCAGATGAACTGGGTTGGCTCTGAGCGTGCCGTAAGCCACCGCAACGAGGCAGGCACTCTGCTTTGTGCAGGGTATCTCGGGCTGCACCTCCCAGCTCAGCGCTCGGGCAAGAGCTGAGCGAGGGCCAGAGCACAAACTGGTAACGTGAGTTAATTCCTGCAGCTACGGCCCTGGGAAACACAGAAAGCAGCCAAACGCTCTCCTGGTCAAAGGTAACTCAGCTGATTTCAGCTTCATGTTTGTACTGCTGAGGGACTTGGCTCTGGTTTTCTAACTGGCATACAGGCCTGTGAAAAGCTTTCTCTCTCTTTCCAAAAATGTTCTTTTAACCTCGGGAAGATCGGGACTCTTCCATGAGTAAAGGCTACAGACTTGGATGCCCTGATTTTTCCTGACATGTTCCAGACTTTACAAGACATTCTTTCGCTAGTGCAGCCTTTGCCTGGTCTCAAAGCAGAGCCCGGTGTGACACTGCGTCCTGCGCAGGGAAGTGTGAGTGGAGCGTGCCTCCAGGGCAGGACCCGGATGGCCCTTTTGATTCTCTGCACACAAGTTTCTGAATACAATCAAGTAAAATGCAATGGAGGCATGGTCATTACACCCTGAAGTGTAAGGGTAACTTGAAGGAAAATATGAGAACTGTTGATTTTTGAAATACATATCCCATGCCAAACAGCAGATTTCTCCTCCAGAGCAGCACCGAAGATGTCAGCAATCTATTTCCCTTAGTAACTACACAGCATATCTTACCATTTCATTGCTAGAACAAATACAAGAGTCAAAGTTTAGAACAATAATAATAAAAGGGAGATGGAGAATGAGCATAAGTCCTCAATGACAAATGCAAGCAACTGATCTTACAGAATAATTTTTAGCTAGTTTAAATCAGCCTGTCTCCATAAGAATCAGGGAAGCCATCGTAATGAGGCCAGAGAATTAAGCCTAGTTTTTCTGCCATACAAAACAAACAGGTCAGAAGAAAATGTAAATTCAGTTTAAATGTGTGCTCACTTTTAAATGTGCAGGTGTTGCAGTTTGATCGTTCTGCTTGATCTGGATAAGAATGAGGCAAGGGTGGTTTTTGTTCCCACATTCCATATTGTAATTCCTAAGAATGAGCTGCCTGCAGTATCCATAGCTCAGGGCTCTCCAGTGAGCAATTTCCAGGGCACGTTTTATTGCTGGTCAGGCAGATCTATCCCCCATTGTGTAACATGTATGGACTTTTATTTCTCAACAAGAATCTTGCAACAACTACCTCCAGAGAGTAAATATCTGGGCTTTATTTAGAAGTATTTTAGTAGAGTTTTATCAGAACATTTTACTCAGGCTGCTGCTGCTACAGTAATAGCAATTGACTTTTCATCCCCATTTTATTAGTGCTGTTAGGGAGAAATGAAACCAACATTTCATGGGAAGTCCAAATAGCAAACAACAAACATGCTCAGTCCCTTAATTTTTCTCCCTCTTATTAAAATATTCTTCCCCTTGCAAGAGAACAATAAAATACCCTTGTTTTTAGCAAAGCACCATACGGGAACAGATTCCTCTGGTCGCCCATCACTCCCTTTGAGTCTGGTCAGTGCAGTGAGGCACACAATGCAGGGCAGCCCCTAAATCCCAGAGCTATCCAGAGAGTTTTGTTTTATACAACGTGTTCAAGCTGTCTGAATAGCTCCAGAAGCTTCAGACAATATTTAGAATAGAATGCTTGCATTTTTTCCTCATTTCTGCGTTTTCCTCAACCTCTGTAATAAAACCTGACAGGTACAGACAGTGGTTTTCTAGCTCTCAATAGCTGCCACATCAGAATAAGAAGGGGGTTCTTCATGTGTAATCAGGCAACACTCTTCCTCTCCACCGAAAAAACAAAACAAATTAACAGCACCCTGAATTGAGACCCCTCATTCAGAAAGAACAGCTTAACAATGTAAAGGCAATTTTAAATTAACTCCTACTTCTTTCAAACAAATGAAAAGGGGCATGGCCTTTGCTCCTGGAAACCCAGAGGCCTGTCCTCTCTGCTACCACAGTTTCCCCTTGAATCTCTGTGGCATTTGTTTGCCTCAGTCATGAAGAAACAGGCATAATGGCATGATTTTTTAAAATGTCCTTTAAGTGATGTAAAAAGAAAAATTACAAAGCTAAACATAAGCCAACATTTCAGTTGAACTTTTTCACACCCTTTCTGACAGCAGCACCAATCAGGCTGCACTTCTGCACACCATATCTCTAGAAACAGAAAATGTAGATCTCCTATATTTAGCTGGGGGACCTCAGCTTGATTAAACTTATGGAGAGAAAGAGGGAAATTTCGTTATGCAAAAATGTGGAAAACTGAAGGGAAAATGAAAACTTGTGGAGGCCAAATTGCTGGCAAGCTGTGCAGGGTAAGTTAAATATAAAAGCACGCTTAGAAACCAGCGCTCGGCCGAGCGGGAGCCTAGCAACAAAATGCTACACGCGACGTGTTCTGCAATAGGGGAGAAACTCCAGCAGTTGTGCTGCTCAGCAGAACAGAAATGCTCAAACATCCCCTCACTCCTGGTCTATCAAATTCCACAGAGCAAACAGACGCTCCTCTGACATCAAAGGGACTTCCTAAAATTGCAGCTTCCTGCTGCATATTTATAGCAGCTGCACCTTGTCCATAGCCACAGAGATACATTTCCCTTTTCTTCATCTGTTCTCTTCATAAAAGCAGGTAGAAATTTAAAGGAACTCATGTCATGAATTTGTGATGCTTAAGTGCCTTCCACACTTCAAACCCTCCACCTACCATCAAGAGATGGAGATGGCAGTCAAGACACACGCTGCATTTCAACGCAGCCCATAAAAAATCCCTTGAAGTCGAAGCCAAGAGCATCCTCACAGCTACACAAGCCCCTGGGATAACTTCATGTTAGTGTGTGTGGCTTGGGTGAGCACAGTGAAGCTTAAACAGCCCTTTCCTTGTATCTTGGCTTGATGTCCTAAAGAACGATGCATGCCTGAATCTGCAGTGAATTGCTGTAATTACGGACACTTTATGGTGCTGTATATTGAATAGGCATGAAACTATCTGCGTGCTGACTAATACACAGTTCCATGTGTATGTAGCAACTAGAATTAAGAGCTAACATCTACATCAAGAGGCATTAAAATGCATAAAGTGATGGAAATCAACTGAAAAATGAACAATAGATATAGTTCATGGCAAAGGCTTTTATGCACTTGTTAGCAGTAGATGTCAATTCATATACAGTTGTTTCTCTAAAATCAAAAAGTGTGAACTTGCCAAATGTAAAACTCTGTGCCATGAGATCCCAATTTGTTAAGACTGCTGGGTCTTTTCCCTGCTGGCCACCCCTCTTGTGATGCAGCCCAGGATGCAGTTGGCCTTTGGGCTGCAAGCGCACACTGCTGGCTGCTGTTAAGCCTCTCATCCACCAGAACCCCCCAGTCCTTCTTCGCAGGGCTGCTCTCAGTGATCTCCCAGTCTGTACTCATGTCTGGGATTGCCCTGACCCAAGTGCAGCACCTTGCACTCAGCCCATGTGCTGCCTAGATGGATCACCTCCTGAACCCCACACAATCAGTTTTCTCTTCTCTTTTTGGAGACTTTCCAGTAAACTTCCTTTTCTCCTAGGTTACTTTTCACTCCTTCTTTTCTTGAGGCAATGAAACCTGCCGGAGGCTACAGAAACCTCTTACAGCCAGCAAACTATTGCTGAGCTTCTTCAGATATGGCACATTTGGTGGAGCTGGTGAGGCAGTGAGCCATTCGTTCAGGTCCTACACAAACCAGGGAAAGCCTTTATACCTTCCAGAGCAGGAACAAAACACAGCCCACCTCCTTCTCCTTCCCTGCCTACCAGGTTACTGCTCCCCAGGGCTCCCTGCTCTGCCACTGGCTTTCAGCCTAACCCATCTATTCCAGGGCTGAATTTCATTCTAACATTTAAAATTCAAGGGTTACCAGGGACTTCGTAATGAGCATGCAAACAAGAACACCAAGGCCTCATCACAGCACAGATGAAGAGCTCCTCTGTAGAGTGATAATCGCAGTGTTTCTTGTCAATGCAGTCACTTGTTCAATTTAATGTTCACCCAATGAGTTTAATGCATTTATAATTGGATCTCTGACTGCTTGGCTATGAATAAGGGATTAGGCCTGATACAAAAGGTTATTTTGACCTTGAGGGCTATCAAAGATACAAGACTCATTTTACCACTGGAGTAAGCAATTTAAATACGTCTTGGGAAGTGAAAAAGGTCCTACCAGTGGAGCCAATAGGAAAAATCAAGCGATACTTCATTCTACCAATAAAAAGTATATCTTGTCTCCTATGGCCATGTTAACGTGGTGATTGCTATGCACTCTGGCAACTTGGCAACTCAGTTTATCATTCATAGCTATTTTTCAGCAGTTTCCATCATACCAAATCTGTAAACACAAAAATACAATGTTCAGCGATGCACACAAAGAATACTTGCCATACTGTGAAGTGACATCACCTACAATTACCATTGTGCAAACAGTATCGCACCTTTCACTTCCAGAGTTTCTGTAAACTGAAAGGCAAATCACAATTCCACTGAGAAACTGCAGTTTCTATGATTTTTTTTGAGGGGAAGATATTTCTCACACAGGAACACCCTGAATTCAATTTGCAATGTGGTGATGATTTTCTGTGAAGCTTGGCCATTACAGTTACCAACGTGTGAAAAATGCACATTTTTAATGCCGTGATGAAATGGCTTTGCTGGGTGAGATTGATGCACAGCCTCACGAAGGCTGAGTGTGTCACCTGGGCAAGGCTGAGGGCAGCACAGGGCTGGCTGAGTGCTGCACGCACACACACGTGCACCCTCCTTGACTCGAACGGGACAATCCTGATTTCCGCCGGAGAATGAGGCCCTACACTTACCTGTAGATGGATTCTAGGGGCATTCCTGAACATCAAAGGTTTCAGAAACAATAAAGAAGTTAGCTTTTGGTAAATCATGAGAAAATGGCAAGCTACAAAATACCACAGCTCCACTCTTACATAAAATCATTATTTGTTTGTTTTACTTTCGACTACCTTCTGGCACTGTTGACAAAACTTGACTTTTAATGGCCTGCATGAGCTTCACTGATAAAATTCACATTACATGTAACACCCGTGTAACACACATCACTGACAAATGACAACATCCTCCGAGTTAAGCTCACTGCTCCAGCAGCATACCATGTTCACGGCACTCCAAAACAAATCTTCATGAAATTCAAATAAAGATTAACACTTATCAAAAAGAATTCTGAAGACGGAAGACACTCTTCTCCTTATCATTTTGAAGATAAATCAAAACAACAAGATCATGTCACTAACCACAGATCACAGCAGTACTGTCCTGGTAGGGTCCTTCCAACTTAAATGGATACTGAAGTTTAACCTCCGAAGTCACAGGAAATCACAGCCCAGTGCATCACAAGCACCTGAAGGGCAGCCTACACAAAATACTGGACTGAAACCATTCTGGCCTGTCTAATCAAATGACTGGAATGGAAACAGGGAAGGCATCTGACAAAGACAGCCAGGGAAGCTCAGCCAAAGTGTCCTGGGGCTCTGGTTGGCAGCCCAGGGTGACTCAAGAAGCTTTGGGTCCATCTGAACGGCTACTGCGGGCTACACGCTGCCGTCACACAGTCAGCAGCGAAGTTCTCTGCAGTCAGGGCAGATTTGAGACCTCTCAATGTATTGAGTGAAAGAAGTCTTGCTATTTCTTAAGGGACACAAACTGAGAAAAAATAGACCAACAGAGCTTCTGTGGCAAGCCCTGTTGGTAGGTCTGCACCCTTTCATTCCTGAAAGGGATTTTCTCAACACCATCCTATATTTTGGGTAAGAGAAGAGGCAGATGAGTGAAACAATTTCAAATGCTCCCCCAGCAACAGCAGATAATGCAGGAGGGGAGGAGGGTACCAGAGTAAGCATCTCCCATTTGTCTGGAGGGCAAGGCAGAAAAGAGCAGACATGGGAGCCTACCCCATGCCTAAACTGAAGGTAACAATGTTGGAAATGCTGAGCAACAGAACACCATCATGACTTGAGATTGTGAAAAGCAGTAGGTGTGCAGTGCATGCACAGGAGCACAGTGCAGGAAGTGCTGGCTTTGCTTGAGCATCACCGGTAGCAGCAGGAGTTACAAAGCCATGAAACAGGCAAGCACACCTGGCTGCCTCATTTCTAAATGATTCTAAATGAAATCAGAATAGCTCTGATTTCTAAACTTAGGAACTAAATGCAAATTGGAACTTGCTTTCTACATCCTTTCCTTAATCTATCAAAAATGTTGACACCCACTTGGGAGCACATGGCATGGTTGTCCAGACTGGTCATTTTGTAAGTGAGTATTAAAGAGCTGCTATCAACTCCTGCTCTGTTTACCTCCTCATGTAACTCCATGGACTTTTATAGAACTAGTCAGGTAAGATGAGTATAATTTTGCCATAAAAATCAAAATCCTACTGCTTTATGGTGTTTATGACCAGGAAATTTGTGGTAATTTTCTTCAATACTAGTAGGCTTATTTAGAACCTAAATTATAAAGGCAATTTTCAATAATGTAATGTGTGCGCGAACAAGCCTTTTCCATAATAGCACCACTTACTTATGAGATGATACTTCACAGAACCCATCGCGTACCACAAGAGTTCTTATTATAGAAACTCCTCTGTAACAGGAGCACTAAGTAAGTTCTACTGTGACATTAAAAAAGTCTTGCAGCTACTCTTTGAAGTTACTTAAAGTTACATTATGACTCTGTCATTTTCCACTTCCCTGGGAATCAGGCAGCAAGTCACAGACAACAGCGTCAACAGGACAGCTCCAATGCCAGCAGCAGTGCTGCTGCAAACCAGGACCAACAGCCCACTGTGCCTGACAGCCTGCCCCGTGTCTGAGGATGCAGCAAACCTGGCTTATCTCCTTCCAAGCCTGATCACACCTCTTTTCACCATGCCATGCAAGACCCAGCCCGCTGTGCATGTTGCTGTGCTGTTTCTGCTGCCTTTGGGCACATCTTCTGCCTATGAAGCAAAGCAGGGAAGCCAGCGGAAGCCAGGGAGAGGTTCCTGCCTAAAAGTGGCTGATCTTCGATGGATATTAACCTTTCCCTGATTTCATATTGCTTCTGATGCTGCTGAGGACAGACTGATGATGTTTCTTGTTTTAAATCTTACCTCTGGCTGAAATAGCATGCTGGGCATTGAAGTTCTGATGGCAAGATGAAGAAGGCAGACCTAAACTTCTCCAGCAAATACGTATCAGTCACAGAAACTTGTATTTTGCCCTTCAGATGCAAGTTCTTTAGACAATCAATCACATGAAGTATCATTCATAAAATGACATGTAGTAGAAAGTAGCTAAACCAACTAAACAAAATCTCTGCATTCTGCTCACTTGAATCCTACCAGTTTATCCATGAATTTATTTCATATGGAATAAAAAAAGAAAAACTGAGGTAGGAACACTATCACAGATGACATTTAATGAAAGTTGAGTTGCTGAATTACAGCTAAACATGCAGCAATGTTAAGAAGATACACTTGCAAACCAAAGAAGAAGTGAAAGGGCTATTTCCCACTGGAAAGCAATGGGAGGATGCCAGATTTGGCATGCTAGGGGAATTTTTCAGACTGCACATGGGCTTTGCAATCTGTTGCTACTGGCTGTGCCCTATAGGCTCTGCATGGAGAACTTCCCCTCAGCTAAATGGCAGAATTTTAAGCACCCAGGAATGGAAAGCCCAGATTTAACAGAGTTGAGCAATTCTCCTCAGGGGAACCTTTCAGTGTCGGTCTCTCTGTACATCGCTGAGAGACTTAGCCCTAAAATCTGCTGTTTGAAACCCTGTGGCCCCACTAAGAAATCTCAAGCATTGATAGGGAAGTTGAGAACATAAAAACTGATGCAAGCAAAGCCTTGGAAATTTAGACAATACGTGCTTTACGTTGTTGGTTTTCTCATCTGAAGTGGTAACTAACACTATCTTTCTGCTTCACAATGTTTGAGTCTCCAGTCTCAGTACATACACGAATCAATAACTGTATTTGAAACCTGCAAGCACACTGCAATAAGATTTAAAATCAAAATCTTCTTTATGTCTGGCTTCCTAATAGTGGCAATGCATCACACGTCCCTCTGCTACAAACAGAATGTGAAAATGTGGGTGAATTTTTTCTCCCAGGATAGCCTAGACAAAGATTACCTGCAGTACCCTGTTCTTGGTGTAGAGCTTCGTGATTTGAGGGCTCACAGATTTCTCTATGTGTAAGCAGGCAATTGACAGCTCTACAAAATTAATTTATGTCACTTTTCAACCAGATATACTGATTAGTCAACATAACTGGCAACAATATTTACATCCCTTGCACCCTAAATGTAGCAGATGAAGGTTAGCTTGATTGACATACTTCGCAATTACAACTGAAAAGCTCTAATATATTAAATGTAACTTTACCCAAAATTGTGGCTAGGTAATGCCTAAATAAATGGCATGAGATATGTGAACTACTCCGTTTTTGTATCTTTCTGATGTACACAAACATTAATTTCCACATGGGCCAGAAACAATTTTATGGATTTACTGTCTGCTTAGAAGCAGGGCAGTTTGAAGTATTCTTCAGAAGTGAAAACATCCTGATGTAACCTGGCAAACCATGTTATGCAATCTGTTACTAAACAAGGCAGAGTTTTGCCAAGATAATTAAAATTATTACTAATGGAAAGCATCCCCTCTGCCTGATCTTACATTGTCAAATCAGCAAAATAAACAATCTACTTGCAGGAACGTATGAAACACTCCAGGCCCTTTGCAAGTGGGAAAGCAGTCTGGAGGGGTGGCATATCGCCGAAGGAGAGAAGCATTTCCCTCGCCTGGTTTGAGGGCAGCAGGCATTCCAGCTTGCCCAGCGCCCTGCATCTCCCCACACAGCACGCCATTAAGTACAAGCCTGCTCGTGCGCACCAGCTGCAATAAGCAGTGTGTTGCAATAATGACAAACTGGTCATTAGCTCTTCCATAATGCAGATCATACCAAGAAATGAAAGCAATGTGTGTGCGGGTTCGCAGGAAACAAAGCAGATGGAGGTACCTTCCCAGGCGCAGGCAGTCCTCTGAATGAGCTAACGCAGCAACAGCGTGTTGTGAACTCAGCTGGAAAATGGGCAATTACTCCTGGTTTTGCATACTGGAGGTTTTTGTGCAGAACTAACCTTCCCAATCCTAGCACTGCCAAAATAATTACTTTTCACTAGCCTCTTAGCATTTTAACAGCTCTGTTGTTGACAGTATCTTAAATAAATGGCACAACAGACAAGGAAACAGCCAGATGTTAATTGGAGCTCCAAAGCTGTGCTCACGGACAGTTGCTCACCTTCTCTGTCTCTCATCATTTTTACTCAGAAATTTGCATCAGATAAACAAAAACAATGATAAAGAAGTCGCAGATCCAGCTTTTTCACATCATAAATACATCTGTACTTCATAAACTCTCTCAGCATTTTCAGCCGGAGGCCCCACTCTCAGACTTCTTATCTCAAAAGGTATCTTTCTATGTACAACCTAAGAATGAATCCTAGGAGGTCTCGAAAACATAGTATGCAAACTGAATCTGCATTAAGTGGGAATCTGCAGCCTAAGGAGCAGAGCTGGAGCTGTAACGGCACTGCAGACTTCAGCTTCAGCAAAGGCTGCTGCAGACAGGACGACATGTCTGCCAGCTTCACCGCGGGCAGACGGAGAGGGGTGAGCTCGCAGAGCAGCTGGGAAGGCTAAGATGAAGCGCTAGGAAAAAGCACAGTGAGCACGGCAAACCGCTGGTAAAGCTCCTGGAGAAACGTGGAGCCGCCAGCATGTGGGGATCTACTCTGGAAGTTCTTTGTAGGGATATTCAGAGGAACAAGAATGGGAGAGGGATAAAGGCAGACTGTCAGATTTTGACCTGGGAGTCTATTAGATCAGCTTCCCATCGCAATGATCATATTGGAAACAAATCCAATTCTGTCCATGGGGTTTGCACTGTTACAGGGCAGGTGAGAATCGGGTGGTGAAGCAAGTTGTTCCAACCCACAGAAAACTGCTAAAAGCCATTTTCTTTATGGCCAAACCATTTGTTAGAAAACAGTGTGTGCCTTGTCTGTTTATACATAATTGTCTGCTTTCCTAAAATTATCTTTCCCGTGACACCCAGTTGATGCTTTTAAGACACTGTTGTTCTGTCATAGGTCCATATCTGAATCTTGGAAAATACATAAAACTGTCACTGGCTGAACTGCTTTTTCCCAGAAGTTATTCAAATGAAAATGTCTTTTCATCCTTCTGGATCTGGAATTTTTTTAATAGTTATTATTGAATTTTCTGGGTTTAATTCTTCATTAAAATCAAAGAAGCAAAACAAACTTTGTCTGGTTAAATGTTCCTTTTCAAAAATGGAAAATATTTTCTAAATGTTTCCCAAGAAGCAAAAATGAGGCCTGTTTCACATTTCCTTTTGATTATGATAAACTAAGACAGTTTCATAACTATCCCACAAAATATACATTCAAATATTCATCATATGAATTTGTTTCGAGGGCAGGGGCTGTAGTCTTACAGCTCCAGGCTTTCTGGGCTGAGAGTGGGAGGGAGACATGGAAAGGAATTGGCTCAGTAATGTTGTGGAAGAGGAACCGAGCAGCTGAGAGCCTGCGTTCTGCTGCTGAGCTGCAGAGGAGGTGAAAGCTTTCCCAGCTCTGAGCATGCATGCGGAATATTCCCCCCAGACATGAGCCTGGACACTTCTGAATTTAACAACAGTGGGAGCAATATAATAAACCTGCACATGATAAAAAAAAAAAAAAAAACTCTACAAAAATCATGCAGTGTATGTGAATGATGAGCTCAGTGTGAGAGGAAGAGAGATGCAGCAGATTTGCAAATGTTGGGAGTGACAACTGCACAGAGCCCTCAGCCTCTCAGTGCACTATGCCTTAAGCCCTTGAACAAACTCCAACCCAGTGGTACCTTGCCCTGGAAACAGCACTGCCTTGAGATCAACAGGCTCAGATAAAACAATAGCTTTTGTGACTCATGACAGAAGTCTTAATGGTAAAATTTCCTGCTGAGTTTGTCTTTTCGAACAAAGTGCTTATTATCAGGGACTTGTCGTCCCACGATGAACCGTAACCTTGACATCTGCTTATTTTCTTTTAGAAAACTACCTTGCTTAGTTATTATAGATCGAAAGAATTTTGGCTGCCAGCAGGTAGAAGGGGTGCATGCCAGGGAGGAAGTGCCACAAAGTCATGATGTTGTAGCCGCAAGATGCGGTGCTGCTAAAACCAAAAAAAAAAGCTGTTAACGCAGAGACCTTCGGGAAGCAGAAATTCCCGATCTCTCAATTTAAAACACAAAGCAAACTCTGCCCAACTTCATCCTACAGACAATTTCTGCTTCTCTTTTCCCATTCCCCAGGCTGTTGCTCTGCAGCAGCCAGGTGCCCGCAGCACGCCTGCCTGCTGCCGAGCAGCAATGCGTCCGGGGATGTGCCCGCTCTGCCTGCCTCCCCTCACTGTCAGCCTGGTGACAGGCACAAGAGGAGAGCTTTGCTGCGCACAGCCTCACTGCACACCCCGCAGAGCTGCGCTCTGCTGACGGCAGTTGTGAAGCTCACGCTAATGGCACCCTTGTGCGTTTCCCAATCTCTTACTGCCATATGTGCTGCTGAACCGATCCACAGGAATTCAGCCATCGGAAAGCTTTCTTCCCTCCAGCTAATGATCTTATGCTGGAAGGGCATTAAAAGCATTTACGGCAGAAGGAAGCAGCCCCCCTGCATCTGTCAGCATGACACAAGTTCTTCCTCTCCTCCTCCTGAACTCTACGGCGCAGGGCTCCAACCATGGAAGCAGTGAAGATGAGACAAGGTCATATAGGCATGAGGCTGAGCTGTGCCAGCTGCCTCTCTTGGGGCTTCACATCTCAGCAATGCACCTTGGTTTCCTCCCTCTCCACCTATGGGATGCCCACAGGAGGGCTGCAGTACCTCCCAAGCCTAGCTTTACAACTATGTATGTTTTAACATCTCCCTCCTCTCCCTCCTCCAGTCCCTTGAACCGGTAGGGGCTGCATCGAGTTTCTTGGGGTTTTGCTTCACATAAGGAGGTACCAGAATAGCTGTGGAGGTGGTGAGAGAATGGCAGAACACCTCCTTCATCATGTCATGGGGTTCATGGGCACTGAGGAAAAACTAATCTAGTCGGTGACACATAGCTGAATTCTCTGCAGAGAAAAGCACAATGGCTCTTTGCAACCCCAAAGACATTAAAACGCTAGATGCAAGCAGCCTCGAAGTCTGCAGAGAGAACCCCACTTGCAGATCTGTGACTATCAGAACAAAAAAATATTGCACGTGCTCTTTTACGGATTTACTAGGACCATACATGCCAAGCTGTAGAAACCTGAAGGTCACTGGACAGTATTAGAGATGCCAGCACTTAGATGGTAACAGAAACTGTACTTAAATGGATGCAAGCTGAAGGTGTTATATGCCCTGCGGGATATACCTTCCCAGCTGCAGGATCCACCTGGTGCATTGTGCTGGCGTTTTTACAATGACATTTCAGCGCTCATTCCAGAAATGTATGACACAGAACCATGGGCACAGTTTTTCAGATTTAAATTAATTCAGACAATTTTAAATTCATGTGTAAATAGAGCGATAATGGGAACATCTTGCCAATTTTAATTATGCCAGAGTCGGACACAAAGTGGCTTACTGAAGGCATAAGAATATCAAGATTCATATGAAAAAACAGGCTTTTATAGGCATCGTTTCCATACGTGGTCTGAAATAATGCCACCGAAATTTCCAAGTTGGCTGCAGGTGCTAGCTCAGATGTAGGAAAGTCCCTGCAGCGGGAAGAGCAATGACTACAGAGACAAAGAAAACAAATGAAGGGTGAAAGTTCTGGACAGTGCCTGTGCCATCTCAACATGGAGGTTTTTCTTCCAACAAAAACTGAAAGGTGAACCTAGCTTTGCTGTCACACTGTTACAGAAGGAAAACTTCTGCTCACTGTTCGCCACTTTGTTTTGCTCTCACTGCGCACTGCGGCAAGGCTCTTTGGGCAGCTCCAGCTCAGAACCGAGCCCAGCAGCTTACTGGCTGAGTCCTTCTCGCAGTTACTCCCGCATCCAAACCCGATGTCCTTTGCCTCTTCTCCAACATCCTTTCCAAAATCCTGTTGGAGAAATTGGCAAAACAAGTAGAAACTCTTGCCTGCATGCCAAGCACCCCTGTAAGCCTGTCACTTCCCTCTTCCTTCCTTCACTCAAAGTGCTTTCAGGAAAACCCTCTGTGTTGTCCCCATGTCCTTTCCACCTGACAATAAATGTTTTGCCTCAAGATTCCCAAACTCTGCCCAAGATCACAACTGTGGTCTTCTCTATTCTTCTCTATTCCTTTAATCTCTCTCTTTTTATTTTTTATTTTTTTAAATCTCTTTATTCTTCCTCTCTGCTGGCAGCTCTTATTTCCTGATTTCTCTATGCACCACTTCAAGAGCAGAGAAGATTCACATGTTGAGGAATTCCAGCTGCTCCTGTGAAAAATGTTATTTATACAGATTGGAAGTCTTTTTTCTGATGAGCATTTTTGGGGATTTTTTGTGATTTCTACTTTTCTTTCAAATAGATCCTTGAAAACTGGTGTGTTCATTCTTTTTCTTCTTTTCCATCCTTCCCTTTTACTTCTCAGTGAGAGAAGAAATGGAGAAAAAAAGAAATGAGGAGGGGATGGTTAAGAAGTAAGATTTCAAAAGCAAAAAGACCACAAAAGCAACACAGTTGAACAGAAATAGCTTTTTTTTTTTAAAAAAAAAAAAAAAAAAACTTTTTGGAAATATTTTTTCAGTGCCATGTTTGGCAAGTTCTATTAACCCGCCAAAACAACTAAATATCTAAGGGCAGTGAATACATTTTCTAGCTCCTGTGTTGGGACCATCTATCCTACCTTGGTTGTAGGTACACAACTAGGTTGGCCCTGGAAGAGGCCAATGAGGGGAACTTACCCTTCCCCAGTAAGGTACTCTGGATTACGCCTTTTAGGATGCACCACTTTATGCAAGTAGAGTGTGTGGACACCTGGAGTGTCTGTTTAAATACAAGCTCATTAAGCATCCTCTGTTACACATACCAAAAAAAAAGTGCTTGATCCTCAAGCCCTAGTTCTGACCTTGTTTTCGGAGGTAGATATCCAGAAAACAGATGCTTACCAAAGAAAAAGCTACCATCATCACAAGGTGCTGTACTGCTATTGCCATTGACTGACTGGATGCTGCTATGGGCTGGGTGACAACTGAGGAAAATGTTGAGACATAGAATCAGAGCATGGCTCTGATTAAAGCCAATCCCATTCCAATCCCCTGCTGTGGACAAGGTTGTCACCCACTGGATCAGGCTGCCCAGGGCCCCATCCAGCCTGGCTTTGGACACCCCCAGGGATGGGTCATCCACAGCTTTTTTGGGCAGCCTGTGCCAGGGCCTCACCACCCTCTGAGCAAAGAATTTCCCCTCTTTTAGTTTAAAACCATTTCCCCTTGTCCTATCACTGTCTGACCATGTAAAAAGTCACTCTCCCTCCTGTTTGTAAGCCCCCTTTAGGTACTGGAAGGCTGCAATGAGGTCTCCCTGGCACCTTCTCTTCTCCAGGCTGAACAAGTCCAGCTCCCTCAGCCCTTCTTTGCAGGAGAGGTGCTCCAGCCTCTGAGCATCATTTGGCCATGGAACTAGTGGCAGTTTTGTGTCCTGGAAGAGCTCAGAGAAGACTTTTCAAGAGAACAAAGCCAGAGCAATGCTCAGGGTCTCTGTTTCCTTCCTAACTGCCAGGGCATGAGATGTGGTCAGCAGGTCAGGAGCCTGGCCCAGCCAGCAGCACTAGATGCAGAGCAGTGCTGCCTTCCCTCTGGTACTTGGCCCCAGCCTCATGTCTGCAACTTCTGTTTATCTTCCTTTGCTTAGTCAGATACTTGTGGTCTGTTTCTGTAACCACAGCAATAGAAATTCAACTGAAAACACAGGTTCTGCTAACAGATAACAAACTCAAAGCTCACTCTATTCAATCGTCTCACAACTGCAAAACAGGCAGCAGCTAGACCTGAGCACTCACAAAGCGTTAATAAGAACTTGGCATTCAGTTTCCAAAACCCAGGAAAGAGCTGTTTCTGCTACAAGCAGCGGTGCTGAAGGATGTTCGAAGATGTTCAGCTCCTCAGCCCACGGAGCCGCCTGAGCACTGTTCCACATCACCAGTGACCGGGGAGTGGGCAACAACTCACAGCCTCCCTCTGTTGCCTAATTGGATGGGGATGGCAGCAGGAAGGGAAGAACCGTACTGCGGTGTCAGGATCCGACACTTTAATTAAGGGGATGGGAGCCTCTTAGAGCCATGTTCCCTCTCCACCGCGAGTTTTTAAATGTGCCTGAGGGCAGATCCTTCCATATGCCCCGATTCCCAGCAGCTTTTGAGCAGCTTGGAAACAAAACACATGTTTTTGTACTACTTGTAAATCCTGCTTCACCTGGTAAAAATTGGTTTATTTTCACACCACTTTCACTGTTCTATTCAAATTTACATACCATGCCCGTTGAGGTTTTATGGTAGGGACTGTGGGAAGCCCAGAGCTGTCAGCAACATCGTCATAACTTAAACTAAGCCCCGAGACATCTCCGGGCTTCCAGACAAATGCATTCTCAGGGTATTATCAGGGCATTATTTCCACTGCTAAAAACAAAAGAAAACAGAATGATCTGTTGCATTTCTTAAAAAAATGGCAATGGAGCTGGAACATGACATTGCATTAATATCACCTGCACTGTAAATATGTTCTCATTAAAGACTCCACAAGCAAAGCTATTTTTTAGAGTGCTCTTTGTTGTTGTTGTTCTCAAACAGTATATTCTAATACAAAGATAATTTTTTGCATTTCTGGATTTATTTTTTTCCTTTTTGTCTTTTCAGTTTGTACAGAGTAAAAAGCTAACCCACAAAATACGCTGTGTTCTTCATTTCTGAGCACCAAGCCACTGCTCTCCAAAAAGTGCTTTTAAAACTAAGATCTTAACTGTAAATGAGATAAATTAATGAGAAATCAGGAGTGTTAAGATAAAGGTCAGTGAAATCCTTCTACTCGCCTCATACCAATTGAATATAATGGGCTTCAAATGACAGCTCTGTGTTCATAAGGCTCATGAGACCACAGTGAGTTGACCACGCTCAAACAGAAACAATTTCTAGTGGGTCTGCCTTGCATGCAAATTCCAGCAATATAAGAGAAATAGGGGAAAAATATTCAGTGTAGATACAATTTCAATAACTTTGATGATTTTTATAGAACTTCACAAGGAATTAATATTACACAACCTAGAGGTGGGCTATCAAACCAGTAAAATTACACCAGTATTTCTTTGTATCATTTCAGCTAACTTCTCCAAAGCAGGGAAGAGTTTTCTATGACTCACTCCAGAAAACAAAAAAAAAAGAAAAAAAAAACCCTAAACCCTACTTTATCTCTGTAAGAAAAGGTTGTGTTTGAAACATAAAAGCTCTAGACTGTATTTTCCTTCTCCCAAAATGTGAACAGCAAATTGGAAGACCTAGTCTCTAAAATATTTGTTTTCTTGCTGGTGTCTTTGTGACTCAGCTAACAGTAGAGGTAGACGTCAAGATGTCTGCACAGGCTGATGAAAAAGCAGCATGTGCCGAATACTAGCCTAAGAGTGAGATGTTTCCAAAGGGGGTTATTTCTCCTTTGAAAAATGGTACGGGATCCACAGACCAAGGCAGCTGGAAGTCACATGCAAGCTGATAAGGATTTCCCAGCATTTAGCTAACAGCGAGCAGCACAGCTTATTTCTTCCCTGAAAACTTCCCATAGCTTTTGTTCCACGCCCTTAAAAACAAGCAACAGGGCCAGGAGAGCACGTACACGGAGTACTGCAGAGAGCAACACTGATAATGCTGCACACACAGGAATAATGTGTGGTGATGCAGTTTAGATAGGAGGAAAATAGCATGATAGAACTGAAACCGCGGGCAGAATTTTAAGCAGGCTTGATGCAACATTCCAGACCCCCAGACCATTTTAATGCTGTTTCTATTTGCACAGCTCTTAAAATATCCTTTAAGACGCTTCAGTTTCAGCTCCATCCGGCGACATTCAAGGCTGCCTCTATGTGTGTACGAAACTGCTTCGAAGCACGTTGTTTCTTCTATTGTCACTTTTAGGGCCCTCCTTATAAAAGCCAGCAAAATGAAACAAACTGGAATCCTTGCACAAGGCAGAAACAGTTCTGATGGATGACTGCGAGTTCATAAGAGCAATTCTGTTAATTCCTTGGGAGAAAAGATGACTTGGTGTAAGAAAACAAAAACTATTTCTGCAGTTCATCCAAATATAATACCTGCATCAACACTGCCCACAGCCCCATGCTGGTGCGAGGCTGATGCTTAAAGCTCCATCGGTACATCACACATGTTCAGTGCTACTTAGAAGTTTTCAGGAAAAAGAGTGGATGCATTGCTAGGTGGCTAAGGTCCAAGAATGCTTAAAAGCATTTTGAGGTGCACCTCTCCTCAGCTGGCAGCCTGAAGAGGGGCTGCTGCAGAGGCAGAGGAACCCTGGGGCAGGGCAGCCTGAGCCCCACAGACTGCAGCGTCGTGACTGCTCTAATTCGTAAGCAACGGTTGTGATCATGGCCCCGTGCAGAAGCTTTCTCTCCAGAAGAATAAAAAATGAGGAAGATAAAAATGCAGCTCAACTTTGTTGCTTATTTGGCTCTGAAATACAAAGCAAAGAAACGAGCTTTATTTCTTTCTGTACTGAACGTGGAAAGGTTCCCTCTTCATTACCTAAATATCTGCCGCAAGTGCTTCTAGCCACACAAGATTGTTCCGAGCTCTCCGACTGCTCAGCCACCAGAATGTCATTCATTTCGTGATTACATGCAAAACTGAACCCTTGAACCATTTCAATCAATTAGCTTTTAATTGTTGTTTAGCAGCCCTGTAATAACTACAAACATTTTCCCAAATTCTGGTAAAGCTGATCTGAGCTGTGTACTCTGGAGTTCAGTTTCTCCACAAAGCCTATTTAAATCTTATTGGCATGTGTATATTTACAACGTTATCTTCTGAGCAGTTCTTCAGATTTATTTTTAGACTGACAGTATTTACTGAAGGCTCCATACATCAGATCTTTGTCGACACTGGAACTATTCACCAGTTCATATTAAGTTCAAGCTCATGGGGGTCAGACTTTCATCCGGAATAACTCAGCATCGCTCTGTTGGTAACACGGCTGCTGTCTGTCTGGCAAACAAACAGAAAGAGGATGCTGAAGACCTCTTAAGTCTGCTTCCCTACAAACACTGGATCAGTTTGTTTTCCAAGCACTTCTAATTTTCCAACATTTCAGTACAAAGGGAATACAAAAGCAAAATTAATTTTCACATAACTTGCCCATACTGACAACTCACAGCAATTAGGGCTACATAACCTGCGCAATCTGCCCACTGCTAACGTTCAAAAAAAAAAAAAGAATAAATGAAAAACTAACCTGCTTAGAGGTATGCAATACTTCCAGTAACAAAAAGCATCTGGGACATTAGTGGCATGCTTAGTAAGGAAGCATACATTAAAAGAAATAATATATTAAGTAACTCTTCCATACCATCTTCTGGTATCAGTAGCTCTAGGTTTTAGAAAAGCAATCACTTTCTCCAGCTCCTCCATGTGCTTGCATTAATTTTAGGACTGAAAATAAATAGCTCTGAGTAGAAGAAGAAAGCCCAAAGTACAGATTTATTGAGCTCTATTGGTACAAATTAAAAGGTGAGTTTAGAATTCAGATCATAAATTTTGAAGAAGGCAAAACACCACCACCAAATGTTTCCTATAACCTCTGCAACCCTCTAGGGGCTGTTTACACAAAACCAAGAGAGGTTCTACACAGCACAACCTTAGTTTGTTCATAAAATTACTTCCAAATCAAACTTAAAACAACAAATTGCATAGCATACTTTTTCAAAATCTGCATCCCATATACAGGTATAACAATGGGGAATAAAAGAAAATACATTTTTGGGATATGTCCAAAATGGAAAGCTTGCACTTAATCATGACATACAAAGTTTTGGCTCAATGAATATAGTGACAGCTTCTAATTAGGAGAGTCCTGCAGGGACAATTAACAGAGCAGGTCTCCCATCCAAATACAGTTTAACAGACCCAGGAAACCCTCTTTTTCCCATGTAATTTGCCTCTGGGGGATTGCCTAGTTCATACTGGATGTGTAACCATGCAAAGGCAGCTTCTGAAGCATTCACAGAAGCCCTCATTTCTGATGCTGTATGAGCATGAGAATGAGCTTGCCAAAATCCCTGATCAACATGAATACCTTCACAACCTTCAAAATTAAACTTCACTAGGCTGAGAGAGTCAGAATTTCCTTTGCATAGGAAATTAAGAGATATTTTCAAACTTTAAGGAGAACTTTGGGTTTTAGGCTTCAGTAATTCAGGTTAATATTCTCCTCCTCATAGGAAGCAAGCCATTCTCCTCTTCGATTCAAAACTGCCTAACCACGACTCAGTTAATTCTTTCACGGCTGTAGTTTTGATCGAGTATCACAATAGCTATGGAAACAGCTGGAAGGAGACCTTTTGAAGAGACACAAATGTTTTTAAAAGGATAATCTATAGATTTACTATAGTTAATAGACAAGAGGACCAGGCAATTTTTAGTACGAAGAAGGCATGAAGAACTTAACACAAAGAAGATAACACAATGTTGAGTGTACTAGGGAAGTTAAACCATGATGTTCCTACTCTGCGTGCCCAAGAAGACTATTATTGCTGACTTTTGACACAGCCAACAACTGTAACTTTATTTACCTAACAGAACTCAATGGTGAAGGACCATTCAGAACAGCAGATCTATGTTAAGCGCAAAGGACAGCTGAATCAGCAACTGCAGAGAAGAAGTGTATGACAGAAAAGGATGACATTTAAAAATGCAACACTTACCAAAGTAAACCTGCCCAGCCAGACCCCTGGAAGATCTCAGCAGCACAGCTTAACAGACATCAGTGCCACAGCATCAATTTGAAACAAGCAAGCACAAATTACCCCAAAACAGCTACCCTAAGTTTTCATTTGTTTCCTTGCTCTGGATTATTGCTTAAAAAAATTACTGTCTCCTTCCAATTTTAGCACTTCAATATTGTATGCAATTTTGTACCTTAAAAGAGTCATGGTAATTTTTGTGATTTTTAAAAATATTTATAATTCTTTCTATTGTGACTGATTTTTTTAATCCCCCCATAAAACTTCACTGGAGTGATTAGACAAAGGAAAACATATTTGCTTCTCTGCTGTAACTCTGTTTTTTGGAAAAACGTGAAATGCCACGTGTTTGCAACTACTCATATTTGGTGTTCTGGTGGAGCCAGAACTCCAAGGTTAATATTTAAATTGTGTAACAAAAGCGGAAGAAACCTATGCAATTATATGACTTTTCAGATGATTACATTGTCTAATCCTCTTCTACAAATTTATTTGTTTTGAATAATGGAAAAACAAGAGTCCAAGCACTAGTTCAATCTTTAACTTTTCTCACTATGGAAACTTCTAGCAAAAGAAAACAAAGAAAGGAGGCAAAATGGTAATCAGTACAATGTGTCTTACAGTCTCAGCACAGCAAATCTCCCAAGCCCTAGTGGATTCCTGATCCTTTTTCACAAAACGCGATTATTATTGGTAGCCTGTGCTAGGGGTAGAAAATTCCAATTAAGATCAGCTTTCTCCGTGGTACTGACTTCATCATTCTGATCCTGCCTTCAAGGACTGCAGCCTTTATTTTTTTTTTAATGCAAGTTTTCAGCATAACCTACAACTTTAATCACGCAAACTACTAACAGTTTTCCTCAGATTTAGCTGCTGCAGTATCTCGGCCAGCTCTGGAAGAATTAAGGATACAGCCAAACCAGGAAGGGCCATGCCAAATCCCCTCCAGTTTGAGCAGGAGCCTATTTTGGGCACCAGAAGAATCTACTCATAGTACCAAGTCTTCTATCCACTGCTTGCAAAAAGCCTCTCATAGAAAGTGAGGAGACACTCCTTATGCTAAAAAAAATTTTACATTTTTCCTATAGAGTTTTGATGAGATTTAATTATGAAGTGCTAAAAATAACCTCCAATGTTAGCGTTGTGACTAAAAGAACAACATAAAACTGACACTTCCTAGCTTTCATACTCGTTTTGTGACCCACATGTCTAAATTTCTTGACTTGGGAAGTCAACTATCATTACTATTCCAACATCCTGGTGGAATTCAGCACGTCAGTTCCTCAGCTCTTCTGTAAACTGCAGGTATTACTCTGAAAACCAGTCATCTCCCTACTTGAAAATCCCCCACGGGTGTCAGCTATCTCAGTATTAGAACAGCAGAGAATTAGCTCTGCACTTGGGAGTAAGACCAAAGCATCCCCATTAAGAGGAGCTCTTCTCACACCAGCCCTTTCTGCTGTCAAACTAAGAATGATTCCTGTAATCACGGCATCCAAGGATATACGTATCTAATTTGTTTTCTAAAATAAATTCAGTTAGTTGAAGCCTAGCTTTAATAACACATTCTCCTTCAATTTTTATAAATCATTTAGCAAAGACAGTAACTAAGAAAGTTAGGGATCGTTGTTCCAGAGAGAGTTACATCACTGCCAGCATTATTACACTGGATGAGGATATGAAATCCTGGGGTAAGAGTCTGGAACAAATACTGCGCAGCTACCATTTTCCCAATACAAAGTACAAAGATCAGGCGCATACAAGAACAATGTAACTATTACTACATAGTTGGAATTTATTCAATTTCAGTTCTTCTTGCATCACTTAAAAACTCAGCAAGACTCTGCAGAGTTACAGAAATACAATTACCAAGATCAATTCAGTGCGCCATGCCATTAACACGCCATTATAAAGAGGCTGCAATACGAAAGCGTCTTACAGGCAACTCTGTATTTTGCAATTCAGAATGCAATTAGGTCTAAGGCTCATTCGATGAATCTGGTCCTAAGTGGCATACAAACCGTGGATGTCTTTGTCCTCAAACATAAAGGTCAGGCACCTACGTTAGAATTAACTTCACCAGGCAGTTAACAGGATAAAGCACTCTACTAACACAGAAGGTCTTCTCTAGCAAGCAAAGTTGACACTAATAGCAACTATAGATTAACACAAAACAAAACAAAACCACACAAACCTTGAAACACTGATACTTAACGTTTTTAGACAGAATATTCCTTGCCATTTATTTTTTCTGCTTCTCTCATTTGATTTTACTTGCATGGTGACATTTACCAACACTACCAATCTGTAAAGGTACATCACAATTTTCTGCACTAGGGCTTAAGACTGAGAATCCTGAACTCCTGTATTATATATTCCAATATTCATACATATCATATCATAGAATCATAGAATGGCTTGGGTTGGAAGGGACCTCAAAGATCATCTAGTTCCACCCCCCTGCCGTGGACAGGGCTGCCAGCCACTAGCTCACTAGATCAAACTGCCCAGGAACCCATCCAGCCTGGCCTTGAACACAGCCAGGGATGGGGCAGCCACAGCTTCTCTGGGCAGCCTGTGCCAGCGCCTCACCACTCTCTCAGGGAAGAATTTCTTCCTGATGGCCAACCTAAGCCTCCCCTCTTGCAGTTTTAGCCCATTCCCCCTTGTCCTACCATTATCCACCTGTGTAGAAAGTCGGTTCCCCTCCTGCCTGTAAGCTCCTTTCAAGTATTGGAAGGCCGCAATGAGGTCTCCCCGGAGCCTTCTCTTTTCCAAGCTGAACAGTCCCAACTCCCTCAACCTTTCCTCACAGGAGAGGTGCTCCAGCCCTCTGATCATT